>CATIWJ010225039.1:0-14897 GCA_949640765.1 Croton laevigatus | reverse complement strand
CCATACCGATGCTAAGGTACGTTGAAAGGCCATATAATTGATTTCCTTGTCCGCCAATACCCTCCCCACTAACAACAATTCAGTCCCTCCTGGAGTCACAGCCACCGGTACAGGGATAACAAACTCAACATCTTCATCTTCCTGGATTGATAGTCGTTGTATCATACCTTCCGGTCTACCCGCCATAATTCGAAGAAACGAAAGAACAAAAAAACCTGACGATAATCAGGAGACTTGCAGAAGAAGAAAAGCTTGCGCAGACTTTCGCAAGAGCTCTAGCAAACCCTAGAGAATGGAGATTTTTGTATATGAGGATACAATTTGATACGTGTGTATATTCAATTATATTATTTGGTACAATGAATTAATAATATAAGGTAGTCTTTTATTTTAAAAATATTAATTAATTTTTGTTAACTTTATATAACTTTTCTATTTGAAAATTATTTAAAAACAATTCAATGCAAAAAATTATTATATTTTCAACCATATTATATATGTATATATATATATATATATATGTATATATATATCGTTCGGGTGTAAAGCTAGCCCAGCTATCGTGCGAGTGTAAAGCTAGTTTCCATTAGCTTGTAAACTACTTTACTCATTTTAAAATTAAAACTATCGATCAATAATTTGTATTTGCTAAAAAAAAAATCAGTAATTAGTATGAAAATTAGTGTGTATTTTTTTTTTTGAAACTACGTAGAATAAATTTACTGAAAAATAGAAGTAAACGTTATAAATGTTAAAATATAAAAATTTGCATAAATTATTTTCTTAACATACGATTAATGATTAATTTTTAATTATGTAATAAATTGATCTAAATATTGTTTTACAAAAATTAAAACTATATTTTAAAAAATTTGATTCTTATTTAAAAAAATTATGAAGCGGGCCGGAGTCCATTTTACTTTTAGCCCGGTCCAAGAGACAAAGGAGCTATTTGCGTTTGAAATTTCCGGTGGCAATTTGACTTTTCAGAGTACAATGCCTAAATAAATAGCATCTTTTAAATTTTCAATTTACTATTTTATTTTTATTAAAAAAAAAAAAGCCGCTGTAAATGTAAAAAAGAAACCCCAATTTTATATTTTCTCTTCTTCTCCAAACCGGATCTCTGTTTCTCTCATAGATTTCACCATCAACATCTCTCTATTCCAGATCTCTGGCTGACCTCATAATCGGAAACCCAGATGCTATAATCAGGTAATTATATGTTTCATTATATATAATTGGGTAATTCTGTATTTTACTTGCAAATTGATGAATTTAATGGGGTTTTATTTCATATAAGTAAATCATCAATTGCATCGGATTAGTATTTCCTGTTCGCAGATAGATCATGGGTTTTTGATTTATTGGTTTTTCTCATATTGATTTGGCCATGGGATAAATTGGACTACTTCGGGAATGGGTTTTACTCCTACGAGGTTACTTAAGAATCAAACTTGATTTATAGAGAAAGAGGGGAAAAAAGATCTCGACATTGCATTAAATGGTCAATGCTGAGACCCTAGATCATGTTTTTCGTTTTTGATGGTTGAAGGGAAAACACGGAACTTGGTGATTATTTTGTGCTTTGCGAAATGGGATTTTGTTCTTCTTGGGAATTGAAGTTACTTTCAGATTAATAAGTTCCTTTATGGATTTTAGTGGGTGGGATATTGTTACTAAAATTTAGGAGAGAATTTAGTTTATTCTTGAAAATAGCTGTTTTTTGGTCAATGTAGTCACAAGTTGTTGCAATTTGATGCTTCACATATTGCAAAGTGATATTTCATGTTAAAAGTTCTTGATGCTTCACCATATCCTTCTTTTTCTTACTTTTGAAAGAGTGGGATTGAGTTAAATATCTGTTTGTCTGCTAGCTTATATATATGGGTTTTCTGTGGCTAATGTAATGCAGTTTTTTTGAATATCTGGAAAAGAGAAGATTAAAATGGTGAAGCTGACAATGATTGCCCGTGTCACTGATGGGCTTCCACTAGTTGAGGGACTGGATGATGGCCGTGAGGTGAAAGACATTGAAATGTACAAGCAGCAAGTTAAGGCACTGTTTAAGAATCTTGCTACAGGCCAGAATGAGCCTTCAAGAATGTCCATTGAAACTGGTCCTTATGTCTTCAAGTATCCTGCTTACGTCTGGATTTTATTCAAGGACATCTTTTAAAATTTTCCTTAATAATTTTAATTTATTCTCTGTAGTTTCCACCCTGCAACTGTGTTTGTGGCTTTGTGTGCTGTTAAAGGTCATTTGTGCTTCACATTTTACATTGGTTAATGGATTAACTTAATAATTAGTTATTCTGCTTCTTCTTGTTCAGCTATCATGGGTGGCTCCTTCTTTAAGCTTTATTAGTTTGTTTTATGTTTTCTATGTGTTTGTGTCATGTGATAGTAATACCGTGGTTTCTGTGAAATCATTTAAATTGGGTAAGAAGCGCATCTGTTAGCATTTTCCTTTACTCGAGAACTCAGTTACATTATTGAAGGGCGTGTATGTTACCTCACAATGTGCGACCGTGCTTACCCTAAGAAGCTTGCTTTTCAATATTTAGAAGATCTCAAAAATGAATTTGAGCGTGTAAATGGGAATCAAATTGAAACTGCTGCCAGACCATATGCCTTCATTAAATTTGGTGAGTGCTTTATTTCGTTAAATTTATTTTTGCCGTTTTATTTTGTTGATATTATTTGATTATTCTCCTAGAATTGACCTTTTCATTTTGTGTCTTAAAGATACATTCATACAGAAAACAAAGAAATTGTACCAGGACACTCGCACTCAACGGAATATTGCAAAGTTAAATGATGAACTCTATGAAGTCCACCAAATAATGACTCGCAATGTACAGGAAGTGCTCGGCGTTGGTGAAAAGCTAGACCGTAAGATGCTCCCCTTTTTCATTATCACTTCACTTTCGATATACTGTTATTGTTTTACTTGAATGAACCAAAAGAATGCAACGTTTGATATGTTTTGATTTGAAAGCAAGTCAGATCACTGCTTCAAATAAGTACGTTTTGGTTGATTATGAGGTTGATAAATTGATACAGACAATAACGGCATCATTTTACTCCCTTATCTTTTTCGAAAATATGTTTGATGCTTGGATATCCTTTTGGTAAATTCTGGAATTGGTTGGTCTTTGCTGAGGTTTATTTTGAACTCTCTTCAATTTTCTTCATTTTGTTTTGCTGTCATTTTGTACACGTTGCTATTCTTGGGTCCAGGCTGTGTAAGCGAATGCAATATGTATGACTTATTGTGGGAATTCTCATTTACTATGATTGACAGCAATTTTGACTTAAATATGGACAATAGTATGTTTGCCTCCTTTTTTTCTTTGTTATTTGTTTGTGGTTGCCTACTCTTTCCTTGTATATTTCTCAGAATGTTTTGAGAAGAGACACTATTTTTTTTACATCCTTATGTTGTGTAACAAAAGCTTTAAACTCTCCCTTATTAAAAATGTCTTTTTTACTTTTTCGAGAATATTAATGAAAAAAGTGTAATTTCCCTTTTTGGTAACAATGCAGAGGTCAGTGAAATGTCCAGTAGATTAACATCAGAATCTCGCATATATGCGGACAAGGCAAGAGATTTGAATCGGCAGGTTGGTTTACTTGGACTAGCATTTCGGTTAGATTCATTGGCTATTTCAGTTAGACTTATCTCCTATGCAACCTGCTTTTTGATAACATGCCTGAAATTACTTTTTTACAAAACCTCCTCTGCAAATAGAAAACATTTTTCAAGTCTCATTCTTTCTGCAGCACAACTATATATTCGATTGGAATTTAATTGTCATCTACTTTATACCTTGAGTGCAGGCCTTAATTAGAAAGTGGGCTCCCGTTGCGATCGTGCTAGGAGTTGTCTTTGTCCTTTTCTGGGTTAAGACAAAGCTATGGTGATCCAAAAGCCTAAGAAGAATCGCTGCATCATTTTCCTGGGTTTCTCAATATTGATGTCATTTACTTGTCTTCACGGGGAATTGTCTGAACTAAAAGTGGACTTCCGAGCGAATCCTAGATGCAAGCCTGTTTCAAGCTGGATTGTATTGTTTGTTCATGTGAAACTGGCCTCCCAACGACTGTATCAAAATGTGAAAGAAAGAGAGGCCCTTTAATTTACATGTTAAGGAGAGAAAAACACAGATAGTAGCAAATTAATACATTTTCAATACTTTATAGAGGGTTTATTACTGATTATATGATGATTATTGCCATTAAAGTGATTAACTTGCATTTACAAACACTTTCTACCATTTCTAGATTGACTTTTTATTTTCGTTCTATGTTATTGAGCTTAAAATGATTGTGCTTCTTTATGGATGCTACAATGGTGGAATCTGCTTTCGTTTTGGCCGAAGTTGTGGACCAGTTGGTTTCGTATGTACAGGGATTTCTGCGAATTCGTGTTAAATAGTTTGAGCAATGAAGGGGAATTGTGCCAAATCTGTATGTATTCCTATATATGAGTAGAATAGATGGATTGGGTTTGGAATGACTTTATTCTCCGCTGGACGTGGTTGGAAGTAGAAACATTTAAACGACAGGTCGCATCATTTTCAAGGAAACTCAACTTCTGATTCCTGAATATTACCCTTTTAAAAGACATGACGCTTTCAAAAAACTCGGAATCTCAAGCGATCTCTAACGGTTACATTTTTTCGAATTCTTCCTAGTCATCTTTCTATATACTGTTCCAAGTTACAGTATTCTTGAGCAGACTCATGGCCGACTCTCAAACCTCTCTATCAAGTATGAATCAAAATCTAGGTAAAGTTTCAAACTTTGTGAAAAAAGAAGAGAAATTATGGTAATGAGATGAAATAATAATAATACCCAATAATCCTTGCTAATTAATTTTTACAGTATGGGTGAACCTTTGGATATGGATATAGATATAGATCCACAAGATATTGAGCAAATTCAAAGGATAATAGAAGGTCAGTGTTAATAATTGCAGTTGGGTTTTTTATGGCAATATATGATTTTTATGGGTTGGTGGCAGCTGGGAAGCTAGAGAAGCTGAAAGTGGAGCAATGTAAGGTTTATTTGAGGAAGAATGGATTGAGATTGACTGGCAATAAAGATACACTGATTCAGCGCATAAAGGAGCATCAGGAGTAATAAATCAGCATTTTCTTTAGTTAATGACTAATTTATAATTTATAATAGTTAGATTTGCTTTCTCATTGATATTGATTCTTGTTTATGCAATTATAGGATTTTGAATGGCGAAGGGGAGAAAAGGTGCCCAATATCAAGCTTTATGTTGAATTGTAAAGGTAAATCGTACTGTATTTATTGATTTTCTGCTATATTTGTATTGTGTTTGTTAAATTCTATCTATATTTTATTTTCCCTTCGATTTCTTTGAAAAATTGATGAATTTGTCTTTATTTTCGCAGTTGATGCATGTAGGGGTGATGGGTTTTTTTTCTATGTACAGCAACTATTCTGCATCATAGGATTGGACCTTAAATTTCTCTAATATGGACATCTTTTGATTCCATGTTTCTTGTTTTGCAGGTACAGTATTGTGTCAAAAAGGGCCAATGGTCCTCCGTGTGGCACAAGGAGAGTTGCTGGTGGAATCGCGAAGGAAAGCTACGGTGCTTCCAAACAACAACGTACATTTACAATGAGTTGTGTATATGATTTTATTATCATTTGTTGTGATGGATTGAGATTTAAGACTACACAAGTAATCTGATTTTCGAACTTTACATTACATTTTTTTTTTCTTCGATGATTAGATAGAGGTTCTTTGGAGCCAAGGGGAGAAGCCACTTCCTCCACTTCATCCACTTCTAATAAGGAGCCGAAATCTATATAGATTGAAGACTTTGAGACACGTGCTTGATCTTGATGCTTGCTTTCCTATCCATCTATCAGTTCATTTAATCATGTTGAGCATAAAAGATGATGTATTTGTCCTTGTATCACTTCAGAAATGGGGCGATGAAGAGGTGAGGCAGCAAGGGGTTCTTTAGCTAGATGTGCCAGAGAAAACCGAATACAAGAGAAAGAAAAGAAGAAAATGTTGAGGGAGCAACGAAACAGGAAGCAGTATCAGGGCATGCAGGTTAAAAAATTAGGTGCATCGGTCATTTGGTGAAAGCGGCTCCTGAACCTCCACGTTCAAAACCATCAACTGAAGGTCAGATATCAAAGATGTACCGTCACAGACAGCCATTGACAAGCATGAATCATGACCATCCAATGAGCCTTCAGAATAGACAAGGATACCATTACCGACCACAGAAGCTCTGCAAGTAATCAGGGAAGATACTGTAGTTGTTCCTTTCTTGAGACTGCATTTACACGCAGTAGAATCAATATATCTCTATTTTCTGCTGTTGATTTTCATTCTCATTTCAGGATGTAAGATGGTTAAAGTCTATTACAAACTTGCCAATTCTCATCAAAGGCGTACTGACATGAAGATGGTAACAAAAAACACCTATGAATAGAAACTAAGTTTTGAAAAACAAATTTGAGAATTCAAAGGTTAAAACAATTCTAATCGAAGTTCACAAGTATAGTGACTCTAAGTTTTGAAAAACAAATTTGAGAATTCAAAGGTGAAAACAATTCCAATCGAAGTTTACAAGTGTAGTGACGGTCAATCTCAAGCTAAAGTTATTGCTCATTAGTCTCATTATTCAAGGTTCTTGCAATGGTTAGACTAAATGACAAAGGCAAAGCTCTCCTTTTTAGAGTTCCTAAGAGTTCCAAGTTATGTTACAAGAACACACAATGAATCCACCAAAATTAGTTCAAAACATCAAAATTTTAAAAACTTTACTCAAAATCATGGAATAAGTGTCCAAACGTTCCAACTCAACAAACACATCTCAAAAGTCAAGTTTTATCTGAAATTAAGCATAAGGTATAGCAAAAAAAATGAAAAATTTTATCAAAATGCCATATATATATATATATATGTATTCCATGTTAGATGAATATTATCTTTTCTAGGAAGAGAGGGGTATTATATGTTGTTGTTCAATGTATATTTATATATAAAGTATTATGTATAATTTTTTTTTATTGATCCAAAATTTAATTTTTAGTTTGTTTAAGATTAATTAATTTTTCAAATATGGAATTTATGTTTTATTATAAATATTTAATAGATGAATCTTGTTCATAATTATTTAATTTGCAAAATATAATAATTACGAGAAAATATACAGTGTATCTTTTAATCTACAAGCTTATTACTCTAACATTAGTTTTGTCTATTGCAACAGTTTCAGTTGAGATATCTTTTTATGCTATGAATATTATTAAAAATAAGCTACATAATAGAATATGAGACCAATAATTAAATAATATTATAATTGTTTATGTTGAGAATGATTTTTTTAGAAGTGTTGATGAGAAATTAATTACACGATGATTTCAAAATATGAAAAATTGTTGAGTTGCATTATAATTGTAAACACAGTAGCGTAGTCAGGAAATCGGCGTTGGGGCCCAAATCCTGGCTATGTCACTATTTTTGGTACTTCAATTAAAATAAAAATAGATAAAAAATATGACACAAAAATGTAAAATTTATAAATAATATTAAAATTATAATTAAATTACAATGATTCCGCTTATTTTTCATTGATTGAAATATATGCATAATAGCTACATCACTAACATTTTCCATTCCTATGTGACACATTAATTAGTAATTGTATTATAATTGTAAACACAGTAGCGTAGTCAGGAAATCAGCGTTGGGACCCAAATCCTGGCTATATCACTATTTTTGGTACTTTAATTAAAATAAAAATAGATAAAAAATATGACACAAAAATGTAAAATTCATAAATAATATTAAAATTATAATTGAATTACAATGATTTCGCTTATTTTTCATTGATTGAAATATATGCATAATAGCTACATCACTAACATTTTCCATTCCTATGTGACACATTAATTAGTAAAAATACTTGATCCATTTCTATGTTAATCATGACGAAAAATACCAAAATATTTATCATAAGTGGTTTATCAATTCAAACTATATAGTTTTGTTCGGTAACAGTTTCTAAAGTCGCTAATATCTACTACCTCTGTTTTTGTCAATTCTTTATACTGAAATCAGCATTACACTGAAATCAGCATGATTAGATACAAGTTTGGTGTTGACAGTTTGATAAGTTGAGTTAGGTAGATTAAAGTATTATTTATACATAACTTAAGTACAGTAATCATATTTTATAACTAATATAAAAATACTTTAATCTACCTAACCCAACTCAACAAACTATCAACATCAAACTTGAATCTAATCATGCTGATTTCAATGTAAAGAATTGACAAAAACGAAGGTAGAAATAACTAAGTCATCAAATAACTAACCGATACTAAAATAAGTAATTATATGCTTAAATGTCCAATTTACCCACACTTTCAAAAGCAGAAAAATAATACAATACCTCAAGCAAATTTTACCCTTGCAATAAAAATGAAATGCCACGTTGGTTTTTTTTTTTTGCTTTTCCTTTCACCTTCTTTAACCCAAGTAAATGTATATACATAATACGATAACTCAAGCTTTTTATTTTGTCAAGTTGAATGACAAAAAAAAAAAAAATATATATATATATATATATATATATATATGAAAGGACCAATTGGGGAGGGGTGGGCCAGGTGGGCAAGGATAACAGTAAAAAGGCAGAAAGACGCAGGTTCAAGGCTCCAGTGCAGTAAAAATATCATCCTCTTGAGTGCGTGAGTAAAGATGCGTGTGTAATACCTATATAAAATAATAAAAAAAAAGAATTCCGGCTTGATCTCTCTAATAAAAATTTTTTTCCCAAAAAACCATGGGACACAACTCCCCTTTAGCCCTAACGTGGCTCCGCCCTGTGTAAACACTCAAAATTTATTAATATATATTTTTTAATTATTATATTAATTTAATTTTGTCTACTCTATGTATATTTTCTGGGTCCGTTACCGAAGTAGTGTAAACTCACTCAAAAGGATAGTTAGTTTAAAAATAGTCTGATCTATCTTTATTTAAATTTTGGATAGCCTTTTTACAGGCTTTACAAACTTACATAGAATTAATGAAATAAAATTCACATAAATTAATACAACGGTAACATTTAATAAACTAAATAACATTAGAAACTATTTTTGAATGAACAAGTAATTCATTAAATTAAATCAGTCTGTAGCACATGGCAAATAAACAAAGGAGGATCCGAAAACCACTCCCTTACAGATGTTGAAGAAGAAGTCTCTCGAGCAAGAGTATAAGTGACTTCATTTCGCAGACCGCTTAACAAAATTAACCGTAATATCACCTATCAGAGATACTAAGTGTTTACAATCATCTACTACCTCCGTCTTTGTGATTTGTTTACATTTCCTTTTTTGGGTTGTTTACATTTCCATTTATAGTAAGTTTTGTTTTTAAGGTGTAAAGAAATGAGAAAGACGGAGGTGGTATTACATAACCCAGTGAAGTGCGATTACATAAAGATGAATTAATCTGATTTACCACCGTCTTAGCATCTAACTCCATGTAACACCCCTTAACTCGATTATTTTCTAGCCGAGCTAAAGTGTGCTACATATGTTGTTACATGGTATACAGAATATGACTTACAATAATTTAAAATATATTATCATTAATTACAACATTGAATAATAAAATTTTTCTATCTCTTTCTAATGCTTCGGTAGTCTTCAGTCTGTATTCCATAGTATATGCCATTCTACGGTTCCTGGTGAGCCTGACGCTATCTTGATTCTTTTGGTTCCTTTTGTCTTCCCATAAACCTACAAGTTTAGTAGACACTAAACTTGCTAAGCGTTTTGCTTAGTGGGTACTTTACTTTTACTCAGTCAATTTAACATGTTAATTATTCATAAGTCGGCACATATATCAAACAGTAGCACAACATCACAAACAAGGCAATACATATCCATATCATAGCATATATACATAAATACAACGAGTAAGGGTAAAGAACCAAACCTGATATCGTGTCGCATTTGCCCCTCGTTGTCATAAGCGTTTCCATAGCTAGATTCCTTTGCCGTTTTCTAACAAACCATAATTTAGTTAATTGCCTCATTTTACTATATAATTTTTCTAACATTTCTTTTTATGCCTTTCTACTGTGCTTTTACTTTAATTTTTCTTTTACTTATGTTTATTGTCTATGTTTCATAATCTGACTCTTATTCTGGTATCGAATTATTTTTTATTATTATTCAGTTACATTAATTTTACTTATGATATTTCCAATTGTTTTCCTATACTTAGCCATTTTACACTCTTGATTTTACGGAAATTTCGCCAAAGCTTCGCTACACATGCAACAACCCGTGAATAGTAACAGCGACTATCATGGACAGTTCCAGTGACTTATTATTTATTGTCTATGTTTCATAATTTGACTCTTATTCTGGCACCAAATTATTTTTTATTATTATTCAGTTACATTAATTTTACTTCTGATATTTTCAATTGTTTTCCTATACTTAGCCATTTTACGCTCTTGATCTTACGAAAATTTCGCCAGAGCTTTGCTACACATGCAACAATCCGTGAATAGTAACAACAACTATTATGGACAGTTCCAGCAACTATTCACTGAATCATGCACAAAAATTCCCACAAACACTTCGGCAACTTCCTTATATCCTCACTCCTCATATAGAATTTAAATCAATTTCACACTTCTATAAGTATGTCACAACACAGGATTTCAAGCGTTCATTAATTTTCCCCTTTGCCGCTTAGTTATTTCCATTTGCGCATATTCTGTTAATTTATTATAACTTTATTTATACAACTCCAATTAAGTTAGTTCTTGACTTTGTTTAATCCTAACACATAAGATTATCATTCACATAAATTTTAGATTTAATTAAGCTACATATAATTTCCGACGCTATTTTAATTCCGACTCTTCTGCTTGTCAAATTCTCCTTGCGCACAGTCTATTCACTTAGTCATAATTCTCTCATTTAAGGTTTAAATGAAGCGATTCTTGATTCAATAGTTAGCTAACACATATGGGCACGATATTGTCTTCTACCATAACATCTAATTATGTCACCAACATATTCAAATTATAGGCCAAAGTTATAATTTCAGTTCTGCCCTGTTTCTAACTTTCAGTCTGCATACCCGTTATCTTTTTAGCTATATCTCTTTTATTACTAGCCCAATTAAGTTGGTTCTAATTTCTAAAGTTCACTAACATACAGGAAAATATTTTTGTTTTCTACCTCAATATCAAATTATGCGGTTAACTTAGTCAAATTACTAGAAAAAGTTCATCTTTAATTTTGGACGTGCACAGGGCACACCCTTCAGTTATTTAGGTATAACTTCTTACAGACTAACTTTTTGCCAAAACTATTTGCAGGCATAAACTAGACATATAAACCTACAATTTTCATGTTTTGAAGTTCCTCAAATTCAGTCTCTATCATGGTCAAATAATTTGTTGAAATCCGGTCTTCCCTGTTAACCTTACTGGTCACGTCAGACTGCACGCCGGCCACTATTCCATTCATAACTTTCATTACACAAGTCCAAACAAAGTAAATCCGGTCTCTTTTGTTAGCTAAGACATATATCTACAACTTTTTTTTTTTTTTTTTATCACATCTCCTAATTCTGTCTCTAACCTACCGAAAATTCTGCTTGAATTTGGCCCTCGAAATCTGCCATAATTCTGATTTTAGGTTCCCTTCATCTTATTCATCAACACACAAGCCTTATTTAATCAATTAATCATTTTATCTTTATTACTTGATCATCCCCTTCTAAAACCCTAGAATTTTAGAATTTATTCCCTATTTAATTTCATAAATTAATGGTCAATTGAAAGAAATAAAAGTAGGTATAGCTTAATTACCTTAAAAATTAGCTTTCTCCTTGAATAATTGGAGTTAAACTTGCCAAAACTCCATCTCTCTTTGGTGCTAGATGGAGCGGCTACCTTGAGAGGAAAGAAGAAGAGATTTTGTTCTTCTAAATGAAGCCTTATGCCAAATTTTAACTTTATATATTTTTATTTTCTTTCTGATTTATTTTATTTTTAATTCTAAGGTTGTAAATTAATCTAATTATTATATTCCATGGCTAGAAGGATCTAGCTAAGTATCAACTCTACATATTTTAGCTTGATTTTCAAGCACATGGCTCTACTTACATCTCTTACCAATTAGCCCCTTCATTTAATAAGTTATTTCAATTAAGTCCTTCTAATGTCTTCACTAAACCCACCTGCCATCTTTCGTTAATAACTTTTTACATACTATCCCAAATTCAATAATTCTTATGCCAAATAAAGCTAAATACTTAAATATGCATCGTGTTAAAATTTCAGATCAAATTGAGCTATAAATAATATTTGGCGTCATTTTCTGTTGGACCCGGAAGCACTGCCCAAGGCAGCCTATGCACTGTCTACTAATTTGGTCATATCTTTGTCTGTATAAATCCAAATTAGATGGTTCTTGTTTCTAAATTTAGCTAACACATAAAGGAACAAATTTCATGTTTTACAAATTTGCAAAATAGACCATCTTGGGGTCCGAAATTCCTGTCAAACTCAAAGGTTTTGCGTAAGTCTAATTTTCGTGTTTTTGCGAAATTCTCCGAACATACGATTTTGGAAACTATCGTAATTACGCCGTTGTGACCCATTTAGTCTCAAGATCTCATACTTAATATATTATCAAGGTTTTACATAATTTTTAGAAAAATTATATTTTAGTTGTAACACCCTAATTTATCTTATGAATAAGACAAACTAAGGTGCTACGGCTAACCTAACTATTAAATAAAAGCACACATTCATATTTATATCTTAAGTCTTACATCAGAGTACCGATAATTATTTTACAGACACACTAGTTAATATATTACATATTAGATAAGTAGCACTTATTTTTATTACATGCCAAATACTACCAAGTCTTGCCGCAATACATACTGGGAAAACTTTCGGTGAATACTTCGCTCTGCTATCTTCAGTCTACTGATTTGCGAGTTACAAAAATAACTCGCTGAGCAACTACATGCTCAGTGGGTACATATATATAATTTTGCACTTAAAAATAAAATAGCATTACTTTAAAAATATTTATCAAACTCATTGCATAAAGTCGTATTGAAAATCAACTTTGCAAAATCATTAAATAAAGCAATAAATGTTTATCAAACAGTATTATTTATCATTTGCTCTACTGGTATTTTTGAACGCCAATGATAAGACTAGGGTTACAATTCGGAGATAGATCGCAGCTATTCGCGAATTGTATTATTCACTGTTCAATTTAGAGATAGATCGCAGCTATTTACGAATTGTATTAATTCGGAGATAGATCGCAGCTATTCGCGAATTAATATTTTATCACTGGGTCGTAGATCGCAGCCACGCCCGTGTTTTCTCATTTCATTTCTCATTTCACATCATGTATCACACTGCGTAGAATTTTTCAACCATATGTCATGACATATTCTTATCACTAAGGTTGCATAAACCAAGTAAAGAATAAACAATTCCACTCGCAATAATAATTTCTCAACAAATCTTTCTCATTCAATCTCAATTTCCATTCGAAAATAATCTCATTTAATAATATAATTTCAATCAAGTACAATACTGAAAATTTCATTTAGATAAAATTCTATTTTTACCGCACCGGAAATTTCGCGCCTGCGAATACCGCTACAGTATTAAAAATTATTTTATAACTCGAATACACATTCGAGTTCTTCACAAAATCAACCATCAAATAATTTCATAAATTCCAGAATATAAATCAACAATTTATAAAATGCATTTCAATAAATTAAAACGGAATTAATTTAAATACTTTTAAAATTAATAGTACCAAACCTGATTAATAACTCGAATCCGCTAAAATCCTTAATTTTCCTCCTCTTTCCTACTGTCCAGAACCTATTATTAAGCATAAAATATTTTTATTGGCCTATATAAATTTTTCAAGACTCCTATAATTTATTTTATCAAAAAAATAAACCTAAATACACTTAAAAATATTCTGCTGGGTCTATTTGTAAGAAGAAAATAACTTCAGGGCTGAAAAATAATGCTGAAGGACTTACTTGAAAAACGGCTAAAACTTCTGTGGGTAAAAGTGAGAGGCGCACGGAAATTCGGGGACCAGGCGGACGTATTCCTCAAAACGCGGCTTTGACTGCGTTTTGACCCAAGCACTGTTCACTTTCTTCCTCTTTTCTTCTGCAGCTTTGTCCGCGTCGGGTCCCAAACCAGACCGAATATCTGACGTTTCCGATGGACTTTGGAGGCGAGATTGGTCCAGTTTACTTCCTCTACACGTTGGCTACCGGAGTATGGCTTCAGATCGGAGGATGGACGCCTGTAGCTCGCGTTTCAAGCCTCGAAAGATCACCCCTTGATCACGTTTTTCTCACCTGAAAAAGGCGTTTTCCGGCTGGTTGGAGCTGCTTCTTCAGTTCGAGCTTCTTCCCTTCGTCTCAAGGTTCAATTCTCAGTCTTCAGTTTCAAAATTAACAGAGGAAAAAATGCAAAATATTAACTTTGAAATTCTCTCTTTATATTTCCTTCATTTCCAAACTTATGTTCACTACCATTTTTTCCTTTTGTTTCTTCAATCTTTCTTAACAAATTACTTAACCATAAACTTCAGATTATCAACGTCAGAATGCTCAAAACTTGAGAGAGTGCTAACTTGGGATTTTTGGATAGAAGCAGTAAGAATCTTTGAGTAGAATTAAAGTTAGCTTTGTCTACTTCTTCATGCAAAAGTCATTTCTCCTTCATCCTACACGTCTCACGTTTTTGCCAACACATAACTCATTCTACACCCAAGGTTGCCAGCAC
>CATIWJ010224994.1:0-12010 GCA_949640765.1 Croton laevigatus | reverse complement strand
CGATCGTAGGTGTAAAGAATCTTTGAACGGTGAGAACAAGGAGGAAGTGATCCGATAATGGATGAGTACCAGTCATGGTGGGAAGAGAAGAGAGAAGGCTTATGTGATTTGGACACGTGGACGATGAAGGTTTGTGGACGGCCAGATGATAACGGAGAAGAGAAGATCAGAGGAGGGGTTAGAGAAAGGAAGAGAAGAAAAAGGAAAGAAAAGGAGGAAATTGCCATGAAAATTTCCTTACAGTTTCCTGCGAAAGTGGAGACTTCGGATGAGAAAATTAGTAGAATCTTTTATTGGGGTTAGAAGGGATGGTAGTATCTAAATTCTTATTGGTCCACGTCAGAATAAGTCAAAATTTGCTCGCTTCCTCTTGTTTTTTTTTTTACTAAAAAATCTGCAGCTCCTGAAAATTAAAACCTAACTAATATTATGATTGGTCACAAAAAAGTAATAATCCAAAAAGAAAAGAGACAGTTTTTCAAATCTATTGAATAATTTACTCAAATTAATCTTCAGTCTTTCAGTAATCATTAAAATGACAAAATTGAATTATTATCAAAAACTTAATCAGTAAGCTTTTATTCTTTAAAAAAAAAAAAAAGGTTTCTAATTCTGGCACTTTAAATGGGCTTTAATTAAATAATTTAACTAAAAATTTAATTTTTTTATAAAAAAATAGGAGGATGCGTTAGTTTTATATTTTGAGGGGTAATTTTATCAAAATTGAATTGAAAATTTAAAAAGTTTGGCAAATAGATTTATATTATTAAATAGAGCCAAATAAATGCTATTTGAGATTTATTTTGTAAAATTATAATTTTAGTAAAAATTATAATTTTTCAAATTTTTGAAAACTAGACTATTTCCCCTCTAATTTTCGAATCCGATGATTTAATGTTAGATATGGCTCATATATAATATAAGGGACAGATGCTGGAGCGTAGCGAACCAAGCGCAAGCATAGTGAGCGGAACATTGCCACTCTGCTTCCGATGACATAGACACGTTATCGAATCTCATAAATATTTATGTTCTCTTTTTTTGTTTGTTTATTTCTGTGTTTCTTAGTCTTGTTTTCTCAACACTTAAATTTCCATGACAATTTTTAAAACGGCATCACCATCTCGAGGCCTAATTTTTATTTTTTCAATTTATAAGTTTGTTTGTGTATCGAAATTGGAGATTAACTTTTGTAGGTTATAATTTATAGAATTTGACTTGACATCATAATATTGGTATAACTGTACATTTAAAAATTTAAATTATTTTATATTTAATTTATAATATCATAAAATTAAATTTTGTAAATTGTGAGCCGATGAAATTAATTTTGAATTTCAGTACAGACAATCGAATGTAGAATTTGAAAAAAATAAAAATTGATATTCGAGATACATACAATTATAGTTTTAAAAATTTACGAAAATATTTACTAGGAATGATTATATTCAATCATTTTATGATGTTAATTTTACGCAACAAACCTTTGGCGTTCTTTATCATGTGCAATTTGATTTAAGGTAGCAACATCTACCTCTTTGAGCTATATTTAAAAGAAAAGGTTAAATTCACAAATATCTTGTAAAATTTGATAATCAATTGTTCGAAAAGAACAATTTTGGTTGTCATTTTCTTTATAAAATTGCATCATTAGCAGTTTCGTGAAGTTATTTTTTTATTAAAGTATAAACTAATAGTAATAAATTGTTTTCTTGCAAGATTTTGGATTATTTGGATGAATGGAAGTTTCTTAATAATTATAAATTTATGAGGAGATTAATGGATATACGTGTCTTCTCTGATATGGTACGTAGAAAGAATATATACATAAACAATTGTAGATTTTTAATGTTGGATTTTTATGGAGAAAAGAGTACATTAGCTGTAAGCCTACAAGTTTGAAGAAAATTTAAGTAAAAAATTTCCAGATTATAAACAAATAATTTGAGAAGTTTATTCAATAATTAGTAATAATAAACATACAATAAGAACTAAAATCCAACTGATTCATTTTCGGGATAGTTACTTTAAAACAGATAGATTCAATTCATAAAAAACAAAATGTGTAATTTGAAAAAACCTCGCAAATGATATAAGGCAAACTAGCGTAATGGTACGCTAGGTTGGTTTAAGTTTGGGTGTTTTAAACATGTTGTCTCACACGTATTTTAAAAAAGTTGATTTTCTTGGACCAACATGGTATGCTGGTGTGCCTTCTATATATTAATATTCTATACAACGTATATAGTTACTTATTTTCGGATAACCAATTGGTTTAAAATAGCCTCATGATATTGATACTGAAATTAGATCAGTTTGGTTCAATAAAAAATCAATAATTAACTAGAAAACTAATAAATCAACATAAAAGTTTAGAATGATAAACGATTAAAATTTGAACCAAACAAATTGTTCTCTAATCCTAAATTTCAATTTTTTTTTTAGATCATAAATTTCAATTATTGAACCTACCCAATCATGTCGATTTGATGTTTAATAGTAACTGCAAAATTCACGGTTCTATAAAATTTATGATTTCAAGCTAAATAACAACAATTTACAATATTTTTTATAAAAGTCTATTTGTATTAAAAAACTCTCTCAAGCATTCCGTTTTAAAATGCCGTCATAAAAGGAAAAAGATGACTAGAGTTGTTCGTAATTTTATTACAGAAAAGTAGAATCAGAAGTACAGCAATTATCGGGAGGACTACCTACCCAGAGACTGTATAACTCATTACCCTTAGCCCATTTAGCCAACTTATGAGCTAAGATATTAGCACCCTATTGAGCATGAAGAAAATTACAAGAATTGAAAACTCGACTCAGACTAACTATATCATAAACAATACCCCCCAAAGACATACTGATTTAGTCCCTTTACTAACCTCTTGAATAGCCATAATGGAATTAGACTCTATAATAATGTGAGAATTTCCTTGAGAAACAGCAAGATCAATACTAGTCTTAATTGCAAGGAGTTCCGCATGAAACACCGAGTCTGCGTGTTGAAATTTTTAGGTAGCCGAACCTAAAACTTGACCATGAATATTCCTTAAAACAGCAGCTACTACTGCGCATTTAGAATTCTGATCCTAGGCGCCATCAACATTGATCTTGATCTTGTTGACAGGTGGGGGTACCCAACAGATGGAGAGCTCTGACAAGTAGATGAGACTCTTTCCGTAGCTGATATATATTCTAAGGCTAATCGAGAAGATTGGGCAGCAATACTAGTAGCCCTTTTACTACAAAATTCAAAAATGCATTCATTTCGATTCGACCACAACCCTCAAATTGTGAACATGGATAGCTCAAGCAAGTTCTTCTTTCTACAAGCAGCTAAGAAATGGTCTCAAAATTCAACATTATGGCCGATTGAGGAAACTATAAGCAATACATCTGGGGAAATCTTCTCCCAAACTGAAATAGCAAACCGGCATTCAAAAAACAAATGCATCAAAGAATCAGAGAAAAGCCCATAAACCTTACATTCAACACTTATTTGCACCCCCCGAGCAAGAAGTTAAGATGCCGTAGGCAAAATATTATGAATTACCCTCTAGAAAAATACCTTCACTCGAGGACTTGCTTTAGAAGTCCAGACAACTTCCCAAACAGCATGCCTTCCATCCCGATTAACAGTTTCTTTGCCAAGAACCGAACGGGCCACAAAATAAGCCGACCTCAATGAAAAAGTTCCAGTGGTGGAATCCTCCCATATGAGCACGTCCTGATCGCAATACCTGGAAATAGGAACATTTATAATAGCATTAGCTGTAGGTGCATCAAATAAATGCGTTATAAGATTAACATACCATCGCCTCTTATCCATCTGCATAAGATTCGAGACAGGAATTTGGTCAGGGGAGAGACCATTAGGAACAGGCACTCTGCATCCAGGTAGCAATTAGACCCATTTTTCTTCAAAGATGTCAATTTGTGAACCATCACCCACTCTCCATAAACTTCCCTTCTCCATAAGATTTCTCCAAAGATAAGAAGGCCCATTTATTTCAAGGCTTCGTTATGAAATCCTAGATAATGTAATAGTTAGTTACAAAATCTTAAACAACTAAAAGATAGGAGGAGTTGTGTGGCTAGTGTTACGGTGGAAACAGATTCCATGCTTGTGGTTCAGGTAATCAGATTAGCTGCGCAATATTTGTCCTATCTTAGTTTGATTGTTAGTCATATTAAAGAATTGATAAGTGAATTAAACTTATCTTCAATTTGTTTTGTTCTTAAGTTGATGAATGAAGTTGCCCATTCTCCAGTTAGGACTTCTTTATTTACTGCTGATTTTTTTGGAGTGGGATATTAACTCTCCAAATTTTATCGATGATGTATTAACTTTTGATTGTTAACATTAATAAAGCTTGATTTATTCTCTAAAAAAAAAAGGTTGAGGTTACTGTTTTATAAAATGCCACTATAATAACTAAAATTTACTTCACTGAACTAAAAAAAATGTTTTTAACGTTTTGATTGGTCAAAATGCTAAAAATTACTCTAAAAATTGTTATTGATGACAGTCTAAATCTTTTAATTATTAAAAAACGGTAATTCTCAAGCATTCGATTCGAATGCATATTTGAAGTCTTTTGTTTTACTTTTTTTAAAAATAAAACCGCCTGATAGTCTTTATAGAATCTTGAGGTAGTGGGTCATATTTTTTAAATTTTGACTCTGTATAATAAATTGGACATGATTACTCATTTTCTGTTAACCAATTAGTTTGAAATAGCCTAAGGATATTGATACTGAAAGAAAATTAGTTTGATTCGATAAAAAATCGATAATTAACCAAATAACGGATAAATTGGCATAAAAATTTGATTGATTAATGATCAAATTTCAACCAAAAAACTTGTTGACAGATCAAAAATTTCATTTAGCGAACCCACCCAATCGGTTCGATTTGATGTTAACAGTAACTGTCAAATTCACAGTTGTATGTAATTTATAATACCAAACTAAATAATAGATCTATACCATATTGGATTCAGAATAAATGATCCAATTGATGACAGTTGTAAAATCTTAGATAATGTGATAGTTGTTTACAAAATGTTAAAAAATAAAAGCTAAGTATGCCACCCTTTTATATAAACGCTACTACAATCGCTTAAAGTTATTTTACTTAAAATTGAAAAATAGTTTTTTGCGTTTTGATTACTACTTTAAAAGTTATTGCCGAACTTAAATCTTTTAACGTTAGAAAAATTATTATTTAGCCCCTAAAATTTGACCTAAATACCGTTTTCTTTCTTTATTTTTGAAAAAAAAATGGTCCTTTTATTAGTTCATAATAGTACTTTGAGTTGAAGTCCAAACTGGTCCAACGTAGTTGAGCTTTCTTGTTGCATACGAATCTTTAACTATAAATATCAACAAAAGAGAGAAGAGACTCCATTCCATTCAATACTATCATAGCCGTTTCGAAAATGAAGCTAACCTGCAAGTTCCTCCTTTTCATTTTGGCTTTTTTCCTTTCAAAAACAACAATTATTGCCTCTTCTTCAGCCTCAGAGACTGAGACTGAGCCCGAAAACGAAAACCCATCAAGACGTTTTACAAATACCTATCAAATTCATATAATGAACCAGGTTACAGGTAATAGAAACGTACTCCTGCATTGCAAGTCAAAAGACGATGATCTTGGGGTAAAAATTGTTCAACCAAATGGTGAATATTGGTTCCAATTCAATGTCGATTTCTTTTATAGGACAGTGTTTTGGTGCTACGTTTCTCCAGACAAGCAACATCATCTTTCGTCTGATGTATTCTCTATCAAACATGGTATTAAGGATAGGTGTGGAGCTATAAGTAAGACTCAAGGGATCTATAAATGTGTGTGGTTTGTAAGAGATGATGGATTTTATATTAGGAATTTCTCAAAAGATAGGGATGATTTTTTTAAAGGTTGGGATAAGTAATCCTACGTGAAAGTTCGATGCTGAATTTCTGTATTTGAATAAATATATGTAATGAATAAGAAATTATAGTAAAGTTTTTTTTCCCATTATTATTATTATTATTATGGACTTTGATACATGGTTGAACAAAACTTTTTATATATTTTTATTCACTGGATCATATGTACTGTGTTCCAATATAAAAAATACTATACACTTCTTAAAAGTTTATTGAATTAAAATGAGAGAAATTACAACATGAAATGGATTACGGGACAGTATGAAAAAAACTAAGCTTCGTGGAATACTTGGCTAACTCAAGCTACTACCACTACAAAAAAATGGGAATGGCTTTGATGTGTGCATTATATACTGGCCTAGCCGGGGAGTGATTATGTGTATAACACTGTTTTATGCGATAATATTTTAACTACAAAGAAATTACATATGTGATTGAGGAGTGGATAATTTTTCAACGTTCCAGTCTGTAAATTTTTTTTTTCTTTTTTACATTCATAATATAAGTTTTTGAGATAATCTTTTAAAAGTTTAGGTAACATGCTTTTAACTCCAATAATTTTTTAGTAGCATTTAACTTATTTTAACATTTTTTAAAAAATTACCAATAATCATTAAAAATTGCTATTCAATTATTTAAATGTCATTTAAAACAGTTAATTTTATCTAACACATCTTTATTGTTCTTGTGAGAACTTGGATTTAGGTTAGAAAAGCTACCCCTTTTAGCCTTTTTTTTCTTAAGTTAAATTATAATTTTTTTTTTTGTAAAATTCGATATTCCATTGTCCAAAAAAAAAAAAAAAAATTTCTTCATACAATTGCATCATTAGCAGTTTCGTGAAGTCATTATTTTAAGTATACACCAATATAGTCAATAATAAATTGTTTCTTTTCAAGATTTGGATTATTTGGATGAATGAACATATGCTAATCTAATGCTACAACACAATTTGAAAGTTTCTTCATAATTTCATTTGAGAAGGTTAATGGAAGGACGTGCCTTCTCTGATATGGCAGGTAGGTAGAACATATACATATATAGACAACTGTAGAATTTAGATATTGGGTTTTTATTAGAGAAAAGAGTACAGTAGCAGAAATTTTTAATCTTACAAGTTCAAAAAAGTTACAGTAAAATTGCAAGATTATGAACAACACGAGCAATTAATGTTAGGGTTGAATAGTTGATCATAGGTTTCCGATCCACGGTACCATTTCAACCCAATACGTGAGGGGCATCTAACGGGGCAAGGATGAGTTTTTGAAATTTGTTTTTTAAATTTGGGACCAATTAAAAGCTATTTTACTGAACGATAAAAAAAATAATTTTTATTATTTTGATAGATTAAAAAGCTAAAAGTTACTCTAATATTTTTTTTTGACATAAAAGTTACTCCAAAATTTTTTTTTCACGAAATTGATGGTGAGAAATTCGAACCCTAGTCTATTCCCTGAGTTGTAAATACACTCCAAATCTTTTAATCATTAGAAAAATTATTATTTAGCGCATAAAATTTGAGCTAAATACTAATTTCTATCTTTATTTCTGAAAATAAATGGTCCTATTTAGGGGTGAGCATTCAGTTAAAAAGGGTAATTTTAGTGAAAATATTGATTGCATTACAAAATCTAAAATTATTTTTGCCTCTAGCTGAATTACCCAAAATTGTTCTTTACATGATTAACTAATTTAACCGAATTACAAAATGACTTTTGAATGAACCGAATTACTTGTTTTATAAAGTCATTGTCAAATTTTAATACACTAAATATTACATTCAGTTGAATTGACTGAATTAGCCAAACTATTTTTAACATATGAAAGTTCATTTTAAAACTCAAATTGATCTAAATAGCTTAGATAAACCAAAGTAATTCACTATTTATACGTATAATTTACAAATATAAATTAATTAAAAGACTAATAGAAATATATGAGCCAAAGTAATTCATCATTTCATTATTTAATTCAAACTTTAATATTAGTATTTAATTAATTTGGTTAATTCGGCCAAATTAAAGGTCTAACCGAAATTATCCAAATTACCCGAGCTTTTTCTATCATTTAACCGAATTACCCTTCTTTAACCGAACCGAATTGACTGATTTAACTGAATTACCCAATTTATCGGGATAAAATGCTCACTCGTAGTCCTAGTAGTATAGTATTTTGATTAAATTCTTTGTTCAATTCCAAATTGGTCCAACGCAATTGAGCTTACTTGTTGCATACGAATCTTCAACTATAAATATTAACAAAAGAGAGAAGAAATTCCATTCCATTCCTTTTTGAAAATGAAGCTAATAACCACCAATTTCCTTTTCATTTTGGCTTTCGTCCTTTCAGAAACAATGCCTTCTTTAGCCTCTGAGACTGAGAATCCTGATCTACATGTTACAAACAGATTTGAAGTTCGTATAGTGAACTTGGTGACAGGTAATAGAACCTTATTCCTGCATTGCAAGTCTAAAGATAATGATCTTGGTAGACAATATTTGAAACCATTTGGTGAATTTTCTTGGAAATTCAATGTCAATCTCATCTATACGACGCTGTTTTGGTGTTACTTTTCGCCGGACAACCACCATCATCTTAGCTCCGAAGTATTCTCTACGAAGCATCATATTATAAGTAAGTGCAAAACCCTAAGTATTGAAGAAGGGAACTATTTATGTCTATGGATTGTAAAAGATAATGGAATTTATATAAGGAATTACCCAAAAGATAGGAATGAATTTTTTAAAGGTTGGGAAAACTAAATCTTATAAACAAATGGTAATTAATTAGATTACTATTCTTTGTTTCTGTAATTGATTTGAATGAATAAATAAATATTATAAGGAATAAAAATTGCAGTAAAGTTTTTTAGCTATTGCTGCTACTACTAGAGAATGTAATCTCGTACGACAAGCTCTTCTTCTCTGCACTGAACTCCACTTTACTTGGCGTAACCTTAACTTCCACATTTGCAGGAGCATCCACCTTAACTTCATAAATTGCATTAACAGTACTTCCAACATTCTTCACAACTCTTTTATATGTAACTACATCAGAATCCGATTCTAAATCAACAGCGAATGATGGGTAGTTGATATTGCCTGGACGGTCTAGTTTCTCCTCGTCGCAGACATTTGAACTAGCAGGCTCTCTAGTAAAAATTGAAATCTGTTTAGAATTATAACCAATGGCGCAGAGGAATGAGATATAGTGCTTAGTTTCCATGTCGTAAACGAGTCCTGGATCTAAAGCTTTATTAGGATCCACATGACCGGATCCATGAGCGGACGGTGTTGAATCTTTGCCAGTATAGAGATCGAGAATGTCTCCACAAGAATTATCCAAATTATAAATGTAGTCATTAGAGCAGATTTAATAGCAGCAGGTGGCCAATTCGGATATGTTTTTCGAAGCAAAGGAGCAATTCCACTTACATGGGGACAAGCCATTGAAGTACCTGACTGTATGTTAATTCAACTCTTCTAGGATCACTGTCTAATTCTGTTGGGGAAGAAGCACCACTCCAACCAGCCAAGATATTAACACCTGGAGCTATAATAATGTCCTGCTTTAGAATCTCTCTTGTCAAATAATTCGGTCCGCGGCTAGAAAAGGTAGCAACTTTAGGTGATAGTGGTGTATTTCCAATTACAGTTCCCTCAAAAACAAATGTTGCTGTAGGATTTTGATCTGATTTAATATATTTCTTAATTTCACTACCAGAATTTTCGCTCGCTGTTGTCGCCGGAATAAGATGAGCTTTAGCCAATAGCTCTTCTCACCTCTATCTGCTGTAGTTGCTAAAATCATACCTACCCCACCTGCAAGCTTAACCACTTCTCCTTTCTCAACTCTTGAATTTACTCCCCGATCACACGCAACAATTTTCCCCTGAACTTTTGATCGACTTAAACTCCCCTTAGTACAATATCCAGTTGTAGAATTACCAGCAGCATATACTAAAGGAAACTTCTTATTTAATGGATCACCTGTCGCCGAGTACAACTTCAGCTGGAAACTCTCTGTCAATAGTGGAAGCACCAACAGTGAGAATCCAAGGTGCAATGCTAGTAGCTGTAAAAGAACCTGGACCAGAATTTCCTACAGAACAAGAAACAACAATTTCGTTTCTGGTTGCATCAAATGTTCCATTTGCTATTGAGTCATGATCATATTGAGAGGCATAACAGTTAGGACCGACAGAGAGTGAAATTGCATGGACCCCATCTGAAATTGCCTGATCAATGGCCGAAAGCGCGTCAGTGCTAGCACAATCAGCACTTAAACAGAGCTTATAAGCAGCAATTCTTGCCTTTGAAGCAATACCACGGGCTTCTCCTTTCGCGAATTCATAAAAGCTTGCATTTTTAACCGGAGATCCAGCTGCTGTTGATGCTGTATGAGTTCCATGACCATTTGTATCTCCAGGAGAAGCAGAATCTATAGATTCATTTTTTGGTTTTCCTAGATATAACAAAATGCCTTTGTTAAAAGCTCTTGCGCCAATCTATTTCCGATTGCAGGAAGACGCTGGGAAATCAGCCGATGTCTGACAAATGCCTTTCCAATTTGCAGGAATTATAGAAAAACCTTGGTCGGAAAAGCTCGGATGTTCCGGCCATATACCGGTATCCAGAACACTGATAATCACATCTTCGCCGTACTCGGCATTACTCCAAATAGTAGACCCATTAGTGAGGCCTAAAAAGTGAGGAGCACGGGTCGTGTGGAGCTGGACAATCTGGTCAAGAATGACGGCAAGAACACCGGGAAATTGCTGGAGCTTATCAGCTTGTTCGGCAGTAAGGTGGGCGGAGAACCCATCCATGGCATGCTGGTAGGTGGACCAAAATCATTTTTTGCCCCTATACTATTATACATTGGGACTTTTAGCCCCTGAATATATTAGTGGTCTTAAAACGCCATTGTACTATATAAAATGACTATAATCGCACCCTCCGTCCATGAGAAGACGGAAGGTGTGCATCAAATGCGTTATTTGGCGCGTGATCCGTTTTGTTTGTGGGCAAAAATAATTTTTTTCCCCCTGTACTATTATACATTTGGACTTTTAGCCCCTAAGTATACTAGT
This sequence comes from Croton laevigatus, assembly GCA_949640765.1. NCBI lineage: Eukaryota > Viridiplantae > Streptophyta > Magnoliopsida > Malpighiales > Euphorbiaceae > Croton > Croton laevigatus. Next base: position 981 of record CATIWJ010224994.1, on the reverse strand, counting down.
GGTCTTAAAACGCCCCTGTACTATGTAAAATGGTTATAGTCGCACCCTCCGTCTATGAGAAGACAACATGCTAGTGTTTCACTCCTCATCATAATTTCACATTAACCCGCTGGTGGGTTAATGAGGGACAAGAGAGAATCTTATAATTTCACATTAACTCGCTGGTGGGTTAATGAACATCGAAGCATGTCACATAGTATTGAGGTTAAGATGTTGGATTTCACATTAACTCCTCATTTAGGTCTTTCTTCAAACTATCATAATGACTTGAGAAGCAAAATTCAAAGTCACAAATCTAAATAAGTACTCAATTCAGAATTCCAAAAATATAAAAATTGCAATAAAAATCGAACCCAATTTTTTTTCCCCAAATCATATGAAAAAGAAAATAAAGAGAAGTAAAATGAATTCCTAAAGCACATTCAGATTCTCAAACCACATTTCATCAAGCCTTTGCCAAGAAATGCTTAATTCATATTATGCAAGCAATCACATTCAAGTAGAATTCATAAAACTTACATTAAAACTGATATTCAAACCACTGGCATATTGCTTCTGTTGATGTTGGTGATAAGAAACTAGCACTGGTTGAGAGGAATTGCATGTGCCTAAACTTTTATTCATTCTTGATCTTGTAGAAGAATGAATTGGCTGACTTAAACTAAATATTGATTGTGATCCAGCAGTTGCAACTGCAGTTGTATTATTGTTCTCTTGTCTAGTCATTGGATTTATTGTCAGCTGTAAGGGGTTTTGTTCAGCAAAGTTTTTGGCCAAAGTGTATGAGTTATATTTTCTTCTTGGCTTTAACTTAGGTGATCTTGAGTTTCCAAAAGACTAGGCACCCTCAGTTTCCTTTCACATATAAATAAAAATACATAAAATATTCATCATAGATTTATGATGCAAAAGAAATATGGTAAGATAATGTTTACCTCAGCACCTGTTGTGTTCTTGATAGGGCAACTCCTAATGTTATGT
>CATIWJ010224992.1:0-10474 GCA_949640765.1 Croton laevigatus | reverse complement strand
TTGGATTAGGAGGAACTACTACTGCTTTTCTTATTTATGGAAGGAAATGAAATTCAGTGGGAATTGAATTCCATTTCTGCTTTAGTTCCGATCAATATCATGATTTCATTTTCTCCAGAAATGGTTTCTTATTTCTCTTCTAATTTTGATGATCTTCTTTGCTCTTGCATTGTCACTATTTCTACTTTAATTCTTCTTTATTTCCCTCAAGCTTTGAAAATTTCGGTTTTGTTTACTAATATTGATAAATAGGTAGCTGAATCGGTTTTGGAGAGATATCCGTCTTTGTCAATGTACTATCCAGAATCGGACTCTGATACTTCATCTGACAGCGATTTCCTGATGATCGGAGGATGGGATTCTCCGGAAATGTTTGTTTTACATGGGAAGAAGAAGATAGAGAAGGTTCATTGATTGAGATAGCTCTTGATAACCATGAAAATAAGAATTCGGGTTTGGGTTTTCCGGTTGAAGAAGATATTATTATTGTTATTACAAATTTCAGAATGGTCCATAAATTTTAATATTTTTTTTTCTTAATTCTCATTCAAAATGACGTCGTTTTGAATTTTCATAGGCTTCACGCGCCCTCCATTTGGACAAAATACACGCTCTGTTACTCCCGTTAAATAAGGGCTTCGTGTACCACACACCGTAAGTTCAAGGGTTTTATGTTGTCATTACTTATTCGATGAGTCTTATGTAAAAATCATATATAGTTTAGGGGCACGAAAATGGTTTTGGCCACTATTTCCACTAGTAGAAATAAAGGGTATATAACCAGGGTCATGCCAAGCCTAAATGTATTAGGTGCATGTGCGCCAATTTGCTTATCAAACCATGCAGTATCAAAAGGCTTGCCCGGTCCAATTCATTGGGTGTAACTAATATAATTAATTCATTAATACTTATTTTTTATGTACTTTTTAATAATTAATTTTGATTTTAACTAATAAATGTAATTAAATAAAAATTTAAATTATTATATAATTAAATAACAAGTGGATACGTGCAACACACGTTAAAAGCTAGAATGGAGAAATATAAGTAAATGTAGTTAAATATTTTCTTTTAATATAAGTAATTTGATTGTAGTTAAATAAATAGCATATTAAATAGCAACATTTTTCATTAAGATTACTATTATACCATTTGAAAACAATAAAGTTTACTAATAATGCGATTCATGTTCTCTATCATTATCCATTTGCTTTTGCCTTTGATCAAACATCATCTTTTTGGAAACATCACAGAAGTCGAACAGAAAGAATAGGATTCACCATAAAGCAGAAGACCATCGTCTGAACTCACCACCAGGTCCATAGATTAGCCTATGCAAGCCCCATATTTTAAAAGTCCTTTACTCCTTAGAAAAAAATTGAAAAAAAAAAAAACATTAAATGTATATTCTAAAGATTGAACCTATAACAAATAATTTATTTATACAAGAATAGTTTATTTTTACAAGAATCTTCCACTAAGTCATTTTTAAAATACATATTTTTTATTCATTCCAATGATACATATCTTAATCTATATGGGCCCAATTCCTAATTTTGATACTTTGCACAGGGCCTCTCAAATTTGTGAGACGGCCCTACTTACCACCATTAACTTTACTAGAAGTAGAAGACCTTAAGCTCGATGGAAACTCGCAAACCGTTGAAATCTCTAAATAATTGTCGTCGATCTGAAGCATAAGCATACATAAGCGTTACCATCAAGTTTTTGTTAATGTCGAAGGGTTTCACTCCTGCAAAATGATTTGCTTTCGATTTTTTTTGTTTGTGTTTCTGATTTGATTTACTTTCTCATCTAGCTAGATTCCAACATCAACTAAAAGAAATAAGATATACTTAGTCAGAAGACAGTTTCCAGCTAGATTCAAAGACAATTTTTTGGCGGTGAACATTGTTTTGATCAAGATATACAATAGTTTGAAGTGAATACTAGTTTGGATTTTGAATAAGAATTTGTATATAGTTATAAAATTATGTATATACGAATTTGTATATAGTTATGGTTATATATAGATTATTTTTGTGTATATAAGTATGTTAGGATACAATTTAAGAATATATTTGTATATAAAGATAAAATTTGAATGTATATATCTTATAATTTCTTTTAGCAATCAATCAAAGTACATATGTTAAAAAAAAAGAATGTATATAGGCATATAAGAATAAAATTTAAGTATATATTTAAATACAATGATTGAATTTAAGTATATATAAGTATATAAGAATGTGTACATAAGAATGAGATTTGAGTGTATATATGTATATAAATACATGTATAAGACGTCGTAGTGCTTATTATCAACATTCAAAAAGTGCTATTCATTGCAAACTCTCTAAAAAAAAATACGGCTTAATATACTAATTCACATCTATAATTTGGGTGTTTTCACGAATGGAATCCTAATGTTTGCGTGTGCACAGTTTGACATTTCACGTTAACATTTTTTCACAAAATGACACATCACTGTTTGCATGAAATACACTTGCCATTTCAGAGACCAAAGTGAAATTTGACAAAAAAAAAAATTAAGGACAAAAAATCAAATTGGCTTAATGTATAGTTTAACATCTAACGTTTGATTGTTTTCCCAAATAGAACCCTAAAGTTTAAGTGTGCACAATTCGACATCTCATGTTATCAAATTTGTCATATTTTTCACTTAGCCAGTTTTTCAGACCAAACTTTGGAACGTTGTCGTCATTGCCACAAGGTATGGACTGACGAGCTGTGACGACCGTTAACTAGCCCTCGCCACGATGAGTCTCATCGTACCCGAACTTTCGTCGAATAGTGGTTGTTGAACTATGTAAAAGCCATTGAAAATTTACTGAAAGACACTCGGTAACCCAAACTAAAATCATTGATTTCATGGCTCTCCGATGATTGACTGATAGATTCAAGATCATATTTGAACCCATGTATAATAAGCTTTGTTTTGACACCATAATCCTTGTTGTTCGTTGGTCGAAATAATATATAATGTTGGATCAGGCCACAAGACCCGAAATCTTTTGTTGCATTCTTCGAGCTATTACAGTGACCATATGGGGTAAATAAAACCATGGCTAGATTACTCTCAATGAGTGCTTCAATTTAATGTATTCATTTACTCTAATTAGTGTCAAAATCGGAAAATAAGGTTCGGGTTAGGGCTGAGCAAAATCGGTTCCGTTCAGTGAACCGAACCGATTTTTTGATTTTCGGTTCAAAAACGATTTTTTTTTCTTTCATGAATCGAAAACCGAACCGAAAATTCGGTTAACCGATTTTTAGGTTCAGTTCGGTTTTAACCGAATTTTACAAGTTAAAAAAATCGGTTCATGTCTTTTGACGAACCAAAAACCGAACCGAAAATTCGGTTCACATATTTTTACGAACCGAAAATTCGGTTCGGTTTGGTTCTCAGTTCCGGTTTGATTTTGCTCACCCCTAGTTCGGGTTTGGCAAATTTTAAAATGGCACATAAAAAAGGTAAAAGTTCACTTTGGTCCTTTTGAAAAATTACATTTGGGCCCCTAAATCACGCGTGTACTTCACACACAATTTTGTCACATGCGAGGTGTTGATTTGTACATATTAATATGTGATGTGTTAAATTGTGCATATGCAAACGTTAAAGTTACATTCGGATAATAGTCAAAAGTTAGGTGCTATATTGTTTTTGACCTAAGTCTTTGTCTTCTGTCGTTTTGTCTTACATTTTTTCAGAAACGGATTAGGGGGTGTGCAAAACCCGAATCGAACCGATTAACTAATTGAACCGAACCAATGTGAACCGAACTTATTCGAAGGATTATTAGGATCGTTTTGGTTTAGATAAATGGGATATTTTCTGGTTTGGGTTGTTCAGGTTCGGTTCAATAAAAACCAAACCAACCAAAAACCGCACCACTATTATATATATACAGATTTAAGATTAAATCCCTAACCTTAATTTCACAGCCGCCTCTCTCCTTCTTCTTCTTCTCTCTTCTCTCCTTCATCTTCATCTTCTCTTCGTCGCCACCGCCACCACCATCTCTTACCTGCTGCCGCTACCACATTCTCTTATGTTCTCTCCGCCACCACCGTCGCCCCTCTCTTTTTCTTCTTATCCTTCCTCTTCGTCAGTATCAATGGTGACATTGTTTACCAATCTGCTGCCTATTATCCAAAACCCAGCTGCAACTCACATCTCAATCTCAGATTAGACTATCTCAGATAAATAGTACTTCACCGGAAAATCGAAGGAACAAGAAAACAGAGTCTGGAAAGAAAAGAATGATTTGTGGTTGCAAATGAAGAACGAGTACGATCGAAAGATGACCAACAGTTGAATGCGATTTAGAGGAGAATTGGGTTCTGATTTCGAAATGAAGAACAGATAGATCAAGAAGGAGTTGATTTCAAAACGAATGTGTAGATCCTCTATCTCTATATGTAACTTATTTTTTACTAATAATTTCTGATTGCTTAATATTCTTTCTTTGGATCTATTTTTCGATCATCTGATTACTTAGAGGTGCCTTTTTTCTTTTTTTAATTTAACGTAAAATCTCTTTTCAATTGACATAATAAATTTGACGGGGCTCAAAAATAGGAGATGGATCATCATCTTCCTCACCAGTACCATCAATGCCTCAACAGCAGTTGATATCTCTAATTCATTTTTCTCTTTGCCATTTATTCATTTAGATAAAACAATAATGATGATGAGATATACTTATTGCTGGAGCTGCTTTGCTCATTGTATTCCTTTCTTTCTTAAGAAATGGGTGTGAAATTGATGACAGTTGTTGAGTTGTTGGCAGGAGGTGAATTGATGCATGGCAAAGTTAAGGTTGGAGGTGTATATATCTTTGATAAGAATTTCGGTTTATTCAGGTTTTTAGGATCGGGGCCCGACTTTTTCGGGTTGTTAGAGTCGAACCCGAAAATAATATAGGGTCGGTTCGGATGGCGTTTTTATACATATTTTCGGGTTCGGGTTAGTCGGATTCGGTTTGGATTAGGGGTGTTCAAGAAAAACCGAACCGATTGAAACCGATCGAGACCGAACCGAAACCGAACCGAAAGGTTCGGTTTTCGGTGCAAAATAAGTGTAAACCGAAAATTTCGGTTTGGTGTTCGATTTGACTGATTTCAACACCGAACCGAACTGACCGAATAGGTTTGGTTTGATTAAATATTTTTATATAAGTTTATTTGGTTTGATTAAATATTTTAGAATATGTTTGTTTGGTTTGATTAAATATTATGGAATAGGTTTTATTGGTTTGATTAAATAATTTTGGAATAGATTTGGTTTGGTTCATGCTTTAAACCACATAGGTTTGAACCAAAAAATCACATATTAATGAAGGAGTTACAAATTTCGGTTTTTGGCCGAACCGATAAAATCGGTTCGGTTTTCGGTCGGTTTTACACTGTTTCGATTCGGCGTTCGGTCCCATCTTTTCGGTTCGGTTTTACCCTCGGTTTGGTCTTATCGGTTCGGTTCGGTCACCGAACCGAACCATGAACACCCCTACTAAAATTGTCCATTACTTTGAAAATTTAACTCCCTTTTAACTTTGCAATTTAATCAAAATTTTCTTACTGCTCCTCTTAGTAAAACAGTTTATGCAATTAGTAAGAACAAGCACAAAATATATGAGCATTGCATAAGGCACAACTCAATCAATAATCTCTACTCCTTTGTCAAATATAAAAAATAACTTAAAGGTATAATTTTTGAAATAAGATAATTGAATTGAATTGAATTAAAAGTGCAAGTACAAACTAGGAAGCAAATAAATACAATGCATTTTTTTAAAATACAGAATTTTTGAAAACTACAAATTGTTGCTTATCAGGCCTATTCTTAGCAAAATGTCAGAAACTTGCAAAAAAATCTATATGAGTGTGAGCATTATATATAGGCACCTAGTAAGTCCATGAATGGCAAGAAAATATTTCTACAAGCAGTATTATTAAAAAAAAAACAAATAGATCAATCAAATAATTAGTAAAATGATTAATCAAATATGATCCTTTCATGCTCTAATTAAATTAGAATCAAAATAATGCAAAGGAATTAAGAAAAACCTCAAAAACAACTAAAAACTCGAAAAGCACTGTTGCTGGAACATACCCAAAATGACCAGTCAGCTGGCACACAGGAGACCAAACAACAAGCCTTTACACACCAAACAACATGCGCTTCAGCCAGTGAACGACAATGGTGGCATGCAAATGTCATCAACTCTTCAGCCGCATCTCCAGCAAAACGACAACCCACACAAAATTGCCTCTAAACCATAGTTTTTAAGATACCCGAAATTCTAAGAAAATATCTCATAAACTAGATTTCTCGAGTATTTATAGAGAAAAACATATTTAAAATTATAAAATAACACCAAAATTTTTTTTATTTAATTAATTAATTCATAAATCCTATTTAAACACTAATTACAATCTAACACTAATTAAATCTCCTAACTAGACCCAAATTACTTTTTAATTTCAGAATTAATAAAATAATAATTTATTTTTGAATTTTAGTTTATTAAAATACCAAAATACCAAAAATGATTAAAATACCCCGGACCCATAAATATTTACAAATTTACAATTTGATTCTTTTCTCCTTTACACTTTTCGAATCTTGGAGCCCAAGAGACCCTAGATTCTCGAGGTCTATCAGCTTAGCCTGGAGTAGAGATCGAAGGGATGACCTCTCATTTGGGCTAGGTGAGGGCCTCTGGAATTTATCTCCAACTTTATTTGTTTACATTTTGAAATACCGCAATTTAATATGAAAAATTACGACTTAATCCATAAATATTTACAAATTTACAATTTGATCCTTTTCTCCTTTACACCATTTACAAGGTTACAATTTTAGTTGTGACAAGGTAGCTCTACCTGAACACTAATTTGGTAGTAACAATATGGTCAACAGGAATCAAATTTGAGACCTCCGCATCCTACTATCTTCGTGGAAGGTAGAATGACCGACAATGCTACACTCTGATTTTTATTATTTATTAGTTATATTATAATTATCAAATATTCTCTTACAATAATTTCTTATTTTAATTCAAAATATTTAAAATAAAATGAATTGAATTTGAAATTTGAATAATTAATTTCTTTCATGTATTTTTAAAATATTTTGAATATGCATATAAATTAGTGTCTAATTATAAAGGTTACTTTAAAGTTTCTTTAGCGAGTAGAAATTTAAAAAAAAAAAAAAAACTGTGGGATAGAATTGCCATTCACTCTTTACAAGTTATTTGGTGGGCGAACAATGCAAATATGTTAAACAAACCAACCCTCTTACAATTTTACAATATGAATCTATATTATTTTATTTTTATAATTTTTCCTTAATTAAAATTAGGAATATATATAGTTTTTCTTTTAATCGTAGGAATACATGTCTAAAGTTTTATTTTGATCTTTATTACTGTTCTTTATTTATTATATTGTTTCTATGAATATGCGAAAGAAAAATTAGGCATTTATACTATTACTAATTACTTATTTTTATGAAAAAAATTCATTATAAAAAAAAATCATGTTTCTTATAATTTGATACGTGTAAAAACTTATAATCTATTCATACGTTGAAATTCATGGATTGTACAGTACCACATAGAATCAATAGCAGATACTACCTCTGTTTTCATGATATGTTTATATTTCCGTTTTTGAGTGTTTTTTTGAGTTGTTTACATTTCCATTTATAGTAAGTTTTGTAATTATTTATTATTATTTTTTTATTGGTATTGGTGAAAAATTAAGTTTTTTAAAGAGTTAGTAATTGTTTATTATTATTTTTATATTGGTATTGATGAAAAGTGAGTTTATATTGGTATTGGTGAAATAGTGAATGTAAAGATATAAGAAAAACGGAGGTAGTAATTGTTATGGTTAATTTATTTAAAAGTAAAATTTTGTTTATGCATCATGTGCAGTGCCAGAGCCATAGATGAGTGAAAAAGTTAGCAAATACATAATATTGTTGGCGTTATTTGATGAATCTCTTTTATGTGTTTCTCTAAAATATGAACCACGGCCAATAACATTTTTTAATCCCTGAAATATGTTCGATTGTGACTTTTAGGCCCTAAAGTAATAAATGTAGCCTTTTAGGTCCTAAAGTATGTAAAAAAGCTAGTTTCGCACCCTTTGTCTGTTAGTAATTCCAAAGTGACCCTCAAAGTTTCTGCCGTGTTCACATATGCCCCTAGATAATTATAGATTGACCCCAAAACTTAAATTAACTTTTCATTTGAATCCAACAGCTTAAATAATTAATTAAATTATAATTATTTTGAAATTTAAGTAATTTAGAGATCTAAATAAATTATTGGAACATTATAATTCAATTTAAAATGCTTTTAATTAATTCAATTAATATAATTTGGTGTAAAAAATATTTAGAGACTCAATTAATAAATATTTTGACAATAATTAAAAAGGATTCAAATTAATAATTATAGAAGATAATTTAAATTGGAAATAAAAGGAAAATAATTACACATAAACTAATAGATAGTAAAATTGACAAATTTTATATATTAATGCCGTTAGAACAGTTCGAGAAAAATGAAGAGGAATCAAAACTCAAAAGAAAGGTAGAATGGGGGAGTTAGTAAAAATTGAAGTCTGATACTTTAACTATTAAAAACCCCCTTTAATTATTCCCTGCAAGCACTGATATGTCTTTAAAAAATGTGTTCATACTAATCCTTAGCAGTGAGGATAATCTTCAAATTTTAGCAGAAGAGATTAAATTTTCCAAGTAAAAAACTAATCATTCACATCAGACAACAAAAGGAGATTTCTGCAATAGTGTTTTCAAAAATTATACTCCATCTCGATATGAAATCAATATCCACACTTGAAATCAGTATCTTATTGATGGAAGAACATTCCGCACTACCAGACTCCATCGATATGAAATCAATATCCACACTTAAAGATCTGAAATTTCTAAACAAAAAGTCAATAATTTTTCTTGTATCTCAAACAATTAAAATTAAATAAAACGACGTACATAAATTTTAAAACAAATTGTCAAAATATTTATTAATTCAATCTCTAAATATTTTTTTACACCAAATTATATTAATTGAATTAATTAAAAGCATTTTAAATTGAATGATAATGTTCCAATAATTTATTTAGATATCTAAATTACTTAAATCTCAAAATAATTATAATTTAATTAATTATTTAAGCTGTTGGATTAAAATGAAAAGTTAATTTAAGTTTTGGGGTCAATCTATAATTATCTAGGGGCATATGTGAACACGACAGAAGCTTTGAGGGTCACTTTGGAATTACTAACAGACGGAGGGTGCGAAACTAGATTTTTACATACTTTAGGGCTTAAAAGGCTATATTTATTACTTTAGGGCCTAAAAGTCACAATCGAATATACATCAGGGACTAAGAAATGTTATTGGCCCAGTTTCATCTACCAAAGGGTATCATTCATGACCATATATTGGGAACACAGCTAAATGTCACCAGACATATGATAACCAATCACGTAGAATTGTTGCATTATATAAATAATAATTACTTCGTTTATCATATTATATGTAAGAATACATTTCAAAATTTGTTATCATATGAGAATAACCCCTTTTATGATAACTATGACAATGGCATAGCAAATGATACAGAAAGATTTGTTTGCATATGAGATGCTTTGGTTGGATAGTTAATTTTTTTTCTTAGTGCTTGTCATCAACTATAAGTTGAGATATTAGTTTATTTGGGTGAAATCCCAAATGTATTTAAAACGTGGCAAGTGATGCAGCAAGACAGCAACTAATCACATGTTTTAAGTTTCAAATTATTGAACCAGATTTTTGTCATGAGGGTGGATCCACCATTCTTTATGCTTTTTTATTGCTTGTTTGCTCCAAAATAAATCAACAAACACATCATCAATTTTCCAAAAAAAAAAAGTCATCAACTCGGTCTATCAAAAGAACCAACAACAAACCCTTAATCCCAAACTAATTAAGACCAAATCAAACCTTGACATTAAAGCATCACCAAAACCAATCTTAGACAACTGTAAGAGGAAATGGGAGGTTGGATATCAAAGATATTATTCGAATTCGAAAAAATCAATGACATCCTCCTCAGTTTGGATAATAATTTCAATCATTTTTGGAACACTATCACAATGCAGCAGATGCACTAATTGACAATGAAAAACTGTCTTGATAACCAAAATTCCAACCCAACTTATGAAAAGCTGTGCGATTACAACTACGATTTAGTTCTTAATAGTATATCTCAAATCTATGTTTCATTAGCATACAATTACAAGGATCTAATGACATCTATCTATCTTCAAGTATGTCAACAAAGAGAGAAAGGGAGAGGAGAGTTCAGCAACATTATTCACAACCCACTTGAATGAATAAACAGGAGAGATTCAAAAGCCTAATTTTCTTTG
>CATIWJ010224984.1:0-12210 GCA_949640765.1 Croton laevigatus | reverse complement strand
AATTTAATTTATTATTGAGTAATTTTAAATATTGAAACTTTATTAATATTATTATTTTTAGTGTTTAGGTTATTATCATTAATGTTTAATTTAATTAATGTTCTTGTACTTTTTATTAATATTAATAGTAATATTAATGTCTTAATTATTATATTTTATTTTTTATTAACATATAATATTAACATTTATTTATCATTTTTAATAATATAATTAATATTCATTATATTATTTTTTTTGTGTTATTATTACTTCTTTTTTTTTACAATTTCAAATTTGGTGAAACTTTAACGTAAATATATATTATTAACAAATAAGAAATACATTTAAAATCATGAATTAAAAATATTTATTTTCTTATAAAAAATCTAATAGTAAATTAATATAAATAAGAAATTATAAATAACTGTGCAAGGACTAATATGAATTTTAGTGGACTAAATTGTTATATTGTAAATTAAAGTTATTAAAAATGTAAATATTTTGTTATAAAAATCAAGAAAATTTTTAGTTTTTTTTTTTTCTTTAAAATACAGAATAAACAGTGCCTCTCCAAATTTAACATAAAACTATTCACAGTCTACCAAAATGAGAAATAAAATAAAGTACATTGGAGAGATAAATAGTGCTAATTTTACTGCAAAAAGTACAAATGCAGTGGAAAATGAGAAACACTAGAGATGGCCTTAATCAAACAGAGAAAAGGAACACAAACCGACTGTGGTTGCATTAATGGAGCTCTCTACAAGATAGTACAAAGTCTTCTGTAGAAAACTTACACATAATTTAACAAATCTTAAATTATCTTCTTCGATCAACTGAGCATTCAATCTAATTTTCGTATATAATTGAACAGAAACGTTCTGCTTTCAACCAAATATTTGAACCAGCATTACCCTTTTTGGCTCTAGATTTTCCTTTTCCAAATTCATCAGTTCAATCAAACTTTTACCTTTTAAAACAGCAACACGCCAAGCACAAGTTAAAAACTCAATTAAATCAGAACTTGGAATTTGCACATTAAACAGAAAGGCAGTGAAACAAAAGTAATTAAGTTAATTATAGATTCAAATTTAAGTGTTTAGCATTCAAATTACAACCTAATAGCACAAATCTTAAACTTAAATCTAAAACACCAAACCAAACAACACAGATCCAAATCAACCACCAAAGCCATAGAGAGTGCGGCCTTGTCTCTTCAGTGCATAGACAACATCCATAGCAGTTACAGTCTTCCGTCGAGCATGCTCAGTATAGGTAACAGCATCGCGAATCACGTTTTCAAGGAAAATTTTGAGAACACCTCTAGTTTCTTCGTAGATGAGGCCACTGATACGCTTCACCCCTCCTCTGCGAGCAAGTCTGCGAATAGCTGGCTTAGTAATTCCTTGAATATTATCTCTCAACACCTTCCTGTGCCTCTTAGCTCCTCCCTTTCCCAGCCCTTTTCCTCCCTTTCCTCTTCCAGACATTTTTTTCTCTTCCTTCTTCTTTCCCTTTCTTTTCTCAGGTTAGTGGTGGTGAGTGAAACTTGAATCAGAGAGCGGGGTTTTATACTGCAGCGAAACGAAATTTTCGAATTTTTCATTGCCAAAAACTAGGCGGGATAGTTCTTTTTTTTGTCTTGATGGCCGTTGGATTGAATTATATATCGACGGTCTGGAAGTTCAATCCGCGTGAATAGTATCCGACGAGTTAGAAGCTTGCAACCAGCTGAATATATAGGGATTGCCACGTTGGACATTATATAGTTTGCCAAACAAAGTGATCCAATTTCCAAATTGACATATCAATTTTATAAAATTAATTTTTTATATAAGAAATTATAAAATTAATTATGAAATAAAACTTAATTAATCATTTTCAGAAAAAAAAAGGTAATTAAACATAAAATAAACTTTTCCTTAAAAAAGGGAAAAACATAAAATAAACTTTGTAATACATCTATAACATATATAAAAGCACGAATAAGAGGTAACATCAGTTTTGCTTAAAATGCTCCTATAAAAATTTATATTATTGAGGTTAAAACTTTTTTTATAATTATTTATAATAATTAATTAATTAAATTCAAATCATATTCTAATAAGAAACTTATTTTAATTATTAATTAATTAAATTCAAATCATATCATAATAAGAAATACTATATAATTATTAATAAAATCTACGTATAGAGAACATTGACTTCGCCAAAATATTCTCCTACTATTTCTAATTTTTTGAGGATAATTACATCTTTATTAAATTACTAAATTAATTAATTAATAAATAACAATACTGATAGTATTATTAGTATTAATAATGTATCCTAATCAGGAGTTAGAATTAATAATACATAAAATAATAAAGTATTGTTTTTTCCCGTAATTTAAGTCCAATTCCGTGTTACGCATATTTGGTCCTGAAAGTGATTAGATTCGATAAGTGATAGTTGAAGACTATCTATAGTGTCTTTAAGCAATGTCACATAAGTGAGGTCGGTGGCATAAGACCAAAGGTCGATGGCCTAACACACCTCGAGCCTAAGCAACCTCCCTTGCTAGGTGATGGGAAGGTCGCTTAGGCGACCTTAGCTTAGAGCAGAGAGCGACCTCTACTTGGTCTATAATAGACAACCTCTCCAAGACCACAACTCTATAACCTCATCATACTTTGACCAGTAAAGTAAACACTCTTTGGTGGGTCCTAAAAAATGGGAGAGGCTTACAGATGTCCTCCCCTTAGTCCAAGTCATTCAATGTCTTAGCTATCACAGGTGTCTAACTAGAGGTCACCACATAATGCCTTAATTAGGACCTTCTCTTGCTGCCTTAAGTGGGGGGAAAATGGGCGGGAACGATGTAAGCTCTAGTTTCAAATTCCACTTAGTGACAATTTAGTATCCTCTATAAATTACTTCGCTACTCCTCACCCATATATTGGACCATAAGGGACATGCTGGTAATTTGGGGGTCATTATTGCGCTTGGAATTCTACGTCCTGCTTTCATATAAAGAGTTCATCTCCCCTTCAATGTGTCACTTTTCTGCTGAAAAATCTTCTCAAGTAACCTCAACCTTTCTCCCACAAGCAATACCTACTAGCAACCTCTATCTTAACCAGGTATCCTTCCTTAACTCATACTCCCAATTATTTTTAAATTTGTAGGAAGTGTACTCCCACGCACTTTTTTTTTTGACTTAATTAAGCTACCATTTCTTTGCACTTCTTCATAACATATTTATAACTTTTATAAAACTCTGTAATTACTTGAAGCATAAGTCTATCTTGTAAGAAAAGTCCATAAGCCAACTTTAAGCCAAGAAAACAAGTCATGTGGCTTTAGGAAACTTCTTTTGCATCTGTCATTTACGGCTTGAAATGAGCGTTGATTAGTTCAATGCTGTATGTACTGTTGTTATACCATATGTGTTATGTGCTATTGTATAATTTAAAAAATAAGGAAATACTTAGTTGATAGTATGAACAATGAATATATTCAAAGGAAAGTTGATAGTTGTAACTTACATTGCGAGAAACAAAGGAAAGACGAAGACTTCTCCTTTTGAACTAAGGGCATTGCTTCACCATCCACTTCTGCCATCCCTTTTTATTCATCTTCGATTTTACATGGCACAAATTCCATTTTCAGGACCGTGATTAATTTATAATATGAATTTGATTGGTTCCTGTTGTGGGAAATTTGTGAAAAATGGGCTGGCTTGGCAATGCCTGTCCAACCAATGCCAGCTTTTGACAAGATATCAGCTCAATCACTCAGCATTTTACAAATAATTCTGCTAAAATCTGAACTTCTATCAGAATTGTTTAAACTACTGCCCCAGGGTATCAGCGGCATTTGTGAGAATTATACGAATTGCATGCTTAAGATTAAACATGGTAAGAGAAAAGAGCAGCAGCAGAAGACAGAAAGTGAAATCGATCCCTTCTTTTTTGCATTAAAAGATATTGCAAACATTGATAATGACTACAAAAAAGCATAAACATCTGTTCATTCCCATCTTCTAACACATGTAAAGCCAAATTTACCTAACAAATCCAATTACCAATAGTAGCTTCCTTTGTGATAAGGTTAATACCATGCACCCAAAGTTCCAAATTGATAGCTGAGCTTGCCTCAAAGTGAATCTCCCTCAGGGTCTCAGTTATCACCCTAAAAACTACTCTGTTTCTATTATCGATACACTTTCTTCGGTTCTTTAAAAAGCTTTCGCTTGGCCCTGCCACTGCTTCCTTGCAAATCACGTTTCTCTTGCACGTCTTCCCCCATGTTAATAAGCCAGATTTTAGCATCTGAACAACCCTTTTGTGAGGTGAACCTCTCCCATCACGGGTGTACTTCCATAGCTCTTCCCCTAGCAGCACATGAGAACGAGCTAAATAATCAAAAATCACTCCTTCTGCAGCCTTACATTTACTGCTTTTTCTAGCCAGAAATAATGCCGTCTCTCCTCTTGAATTGGCAATCCCACAAACAGCACCTCGTTGCAACAAGAGTTTACAAGCATCAGCGTGACCTTGCTTAGCTGCAATCATTAGAGGTGAATGCCCGCTGTCATCCACAGAATTTATTGGGAATCCCATTTCCAATAGTCTAACCATAGCAGGCAAGTTCCCAATATATGCTGAGAAGTGCAGAGCTTTGAATTCAGAGTAACCTGTCAATCTCTGAGCAAGTGCAGCATCAAGCATTATCTGTTTGAAGCGAACCCCAGCACCAGCATTGTCATGATGCTGCAAGAGAGACACTACCGACAGGCCATCCCTGCCCTTCACACTGATGTTAGCCCCAGCATCAATTAGGACTCTGAAGGCCTCAGTATGGCCAGCTTTTACCGCAATCATCGTGGGTGTAATACCTAAGCCATCAAGCTTGTCTATATCATCTTGCAAACGTTGAAGGATCATCTGTAAAAACTGTGTATTTCCAAGTCCACAAACAAAGTGCAGCAAAGAGAACACCTCGACATTTGTTGAATGAACCTTTGTCCCAGAAACAATAGCCTGCCGAAGTATAACAGCCAAAGATGATCCAAATGCACTCTTTTTGGCCAATTCTATTGCACTGTCCCCATTTTTATTTAACAGACCCAGGTCAGCACCTGAAATAATAAGTTCAAGGAAGCAATTGGCCTGATCAGCTTTAGCAGCCAACATCAAGGCTGTGTCACCGGTTTCTGTTCTTGAATCAATTTGGCAACCATGCAGGATTAATTTCTTTAAAACAGGAAGACATCCTATTCTAGCAGCCAAATGAAGAGGGCGAAATTCATGACCATTCTTGGTTCTTATGCGAAACTCAATATCAGCTCCAGCAGTAAGAAGAAATGCCACAGCTTCAGGATTCTGACAAAGGATTGCATGGCAAAGAAGGGTTCTGCCTTCTATTTGCCTTTCAAGACATATAGTTTCATTTTGAAGAAAACAGTTTAAGATTTGGCCACTTGCTTCATAATACTCAACTGCACACCAAATTGCAGTATATGGCTCACCTAAGCATGCACCCACTCTCAGTTCCTCGCCCGAGAATATGTCCCATGACCAAGCTCCCAACTTCACAAGGCAATTTGTTTTTGCACCTGCCTAAATATGCATGTATAAATCAAATGCTTAAACAATTGGATTATGTGTGACAGCAAATGTTTTCTTAGACCTTCAAGAAATTAAAAACTAAAAATACAAAAATGAAAAACAGAACACGATTATGATAATTGAAGAGGCTAATATGGAATACCAAGGATGCATATGTTAGTTCTGAGTTTTCATAACTGAATAACATGAAAGAAATCATTGCACTGAAGTTGGTGTTGAATTCTATGAAACACGGAAGTACTAGCATAATGCCCCCCCCCCCCCCCCCCTTCTCTCTCTCTCTCTCTTTCTCTCTTTATCAGTATATGATCCATAGCATTCTAAAGATCATGAATGACAACTGTGTAAAATTTTGATTGTGTAGAGCATTACCTCCAACAAATATTTAACCATTGAAACTTGTCGGCTAACGATAGCGGCTGCCAAAGGCGTGCAGCTAACGTTTGCATGCAACACAGGCTTCAATGAATTCAATTGTACCCTATGCGTGCAATTTATATCTACTCCAATCTGTAAAAATAATTGCACAATCAGATGCTTCCAACTGAAAAATTACATATATAGAAACACGTAAATTACACCTTGATTAAGGTTGTTGCAACATCGACAAATCCTCTGCAGCTTACAGACACAAGTGCATGTTTTACCACGTTAGGTCCGACCATATTGCTACGCAGCACTAATTCTGCAGCTTCAGCCTTGCCACATAGACAAGCCTGAAGCAGAGCATCTTCACAAGCTGACTGAGAAGCGCCTGCCTTAAGAAGCATGTCAAGAAGGACACAGTGACCTTCACGGGCAGCAGCTGTAGCAGCAAAGCCTCGAAATAACTCCTGGTTTACATCAGCTCCAGCTAACTATAAATGTACAAAAAATAAAGACAACATAATCAGTGATTTTAGTAGCTAATATATCTTTCCTTGGAGGCAGCCAAAAATATGTAAAGATAATTGAGGCAATAGCATTTGAAAAATTGAACTAAATTGATTGAAGATCACAACATAATTACAAGAATTGGGGAAATACAGAGTCAAGGACTGGAAACTTCCAAGGAAGGAAATTTACGAGTCTATTTCTGATGGATTTTTTGGACAAACTATGTGCACAGCACCAGATGCATCACATCACTCATCAGTTATCATTAACAAGCAAAAATCAAAAAAACTTATACAACTCAGTCCTTATTTATCAGAGACGAAAAGACCAAAAAGAAAAGGACTGCAATATTTGTTTACTGGTTGGAAAAGGAAGCTGGAAACAAGGTTTAGCAAGTCTAATAAAGTTAATAGAACAATAAGGTCACAGTATCCACATGCAGTGGCAAAATCAAGGATCCAAAATTTCAAAAACAACCCACCGAGCAATTAATCAATTAAACCAATTTGAACCCTTTATCAGGAACATCAATGATGTATGCAAAAATAGGAAGCTACAAGTAAACTATGAATTTGATTCACAACTGCCCAATTCTCTACGCTAAAAGTTGGTAAATTTGGCAATAAAAAAAGTGAAACAGAACCCCATACCAGCAGTTTCCTGACAATATCGACATGACCAGAATGAGCAGCAGCAAAAAGTGGAGTAACATCAGCGACAAAATCCTTGAACTCAACCTCAATCTCATCAGCCTCGTCCTCCCTTAATACACTGTCAATGCAATTCATGCTCAAGCTCACCGTCCCAATGTAATTAACATCTATCGTTTCCAACTTCAAACATTCTGTCACAAAATTTATATCTCCACTCAGGGCAGCCTCCACGAGTCTCTGAGACGCCATTTCAAACCCCTCCATGTCTCTCCCACCCCCAGCCATTGCAACCATTCAACAATTCAATCTTAAAGACAAAAATAAAAAAGAAATCGAAGCTCTACATTATATTAGAACATAAGTTCGTTGATTAAAAACGCAGAATAAGCCTAATAATTGAAAATATATACGTATATTAATCAATTAGGTGAGGTGGACGTAAATGAGGAAACTAACAAATTGAAAGGCATTAAAGAAACCATACCAGAGTAAAGACAGCGTACCTTTGCTATGTGTTCTTCATCGTTACATATGAATGTCTGGTTGGTGGCGGGTGTTGCCAATTTCAATCTGTGAAAAACAAAAATGGTGGATTTTGAAAGAGACAAAAGAAAAAAAAAAGAAAATTTGAAAGAGACAAACAAACAGAGACAGACAGGAATGGAAATGGAAAGTAGAGCGAAATAGAAGGAGAGCTTAATAATAAAATGTCAAGTTGAAAGGGAACAGCCAAGTTTGAGGTGTGGAGCCCATGGCCTGAGCCCAAGGACTAAGGTTCATCAATGCATCTTACCAAAGCCCATTTCTTTTGGACGATGTGACAATCTAACTACCTTTCTAATAAATTTTGATAAAAATAATTAAATATTAATAAATTTTTAAAAAACTAACTACATTATATTAAAAAAAAATTAGCTACATTTTTAATAAATTTTGATAAAACTAGCTAAACTAACTACCTACATCATATTAAGTTTAAAAAAAATCTCACTCTCATTTAAAAAAAATTTATTACACTTTACATCCTATAATTACTTTAAAAATTACTATTAATTAACACCACACATCAAAAATATTTCAATTAAAAAATTAATTTTTCATTCTATAAATGTAATTTTTTAATTTATATTATAATTTTACTAAATTTAATATCATATATTATAAAATAATAATAATAATAATAATAAATAATAAATGCTAAAAAAATTATAATTTATAGTAAAAAAATATATTAAATTATATTAATGAAAGAATATATATTTTATATTACAAATAATTAAACAAAAACTTATTAAATAATACAATTAAATTTATAAAATCTTCAAAGAAAATTGATGTATTCGATTTCCAAAATTGAAAAAAAAAATATTAGTAAAAATAAAAATCACAAATAAAAAATAACGATTAGAAGAACATATACAAAAATTCTACAAAATAATTATTCAAAGTATGTTAAACAAATGTTCAAAGCATGTTCAGAACTATTTTGTTAAAAGTATATTTAAAACCAATTTCAAAGTATGTTCAGACGTATTTTGTTCAAAGCATGTTTAAAACATATTTAAAGCATTTTCAGAACTAATTTGTTCAAAGTATTCATAAGTTACTCAAATTATATTCAAAATTATAAAATCTCAAATTAAAAAATACGAAAATAAAAAAGAATTCCAACATTTAAAAAGAAACCATGTTAAGCTTAGAAAAATTCAATGTTCAAACCTTGTTTAAACCCATTGTTTAAATCCTATTAAAAAATGATTCAAACCCTGTTCAAAGTTTATTTAAAAAGAAATCATATTAGCATTTAAAAAGAAATCCTATTAAGCATAGAAAAATCCATTGTTCAAACCTTATTCAAAACTATTCAAACCATATTCAAAGAAAATAGGCTCCAATTACCATACAAATGGAAATTTGTATCCTATAGCTTAAAGAAGTTAAATTACATTCTTTGCAAGTCAACTCTTCAAAATCACTTCAAATTCCCTATTTCCAACCAATTGCTTCACAGATGCATTCATATTTTCACTAATTATACAAGAAAAGTCACAATTATTGATAAATTAAAAAAAGAGTAAAAGAAAGTGAGAAACAGTGAAGTACCCTAATGATTTTAATAAGATGGTTGTGACTTGCAAAAGCAAGATAAAAAACAAGGAATGAATGAAGAAAGCGAAAATAGAAGATTTATGCCTTCAATCAACTATGTTCCAAGCTATAAAACATATTACCAAACTAGAAAAAACAGGAGCAGAAAGAAAAATAGATTAGTACATTACTACTCCTTTCTACCTAACGGCGTAATAATGGTTCCAAGAACAGTTCTTGAACTGAGTGCAGCTTGATGATGAATGAAGGTCCCTACTTGTTTGACAACATGACTAATCCCTCCACCTCTAGATGGCACAACTAATCCACCTCTAACTCCATATATGCTTCTAGACATTGCGATTACTTCACCTTCAAGTAGAGGGACTAAATCAACCGATCTATCTCTAGTCGGCATAGATAAAAGAGAGACAGAGTTTGTTGAGAGGGAATTTCAAACCTATTATCTATAAATGTTGAAATCCCTAATTGATCATGTAGATAAACATAGAGATGGCTAAGAAAACCATTGTGTTTAACATCTAACAACATCTAAAGTTCGAAAAACATCATCAAGAGATTGATTCTTGAGAAACTGCATATTAGATCAAAATCATTTAGTCACGAAGCTTTTCTTGTGTTCTCCATAGCGACAAAGAGAAAGAAAATTTATAGAGAAAAAATTTGCAAAGGAAGAATGACGGAAAAGAAAAAAAGAGAATGAAACTGAGAAGAAAGAGATTGAGCGTGTATGTTAACTATAGTAACTAAATGGGTGGCTATTTTTGTCATAAATCTCTAAAATATATGGTTAGTTTTGTTAAAAAAAAAAGTTAAAAGAAGCTATTTTTGTCCAAAAAAAAAAGTTAAAAAGGGTGCTAGTTTTGTGTTTTTCTCATTTCTTTTCAATCAACATTTCCATCTTTAAACATGGCCTTTAAATTTGGGGTATATATGTAAACGTCCACAAATTTTTGCCCCTTTTTAATAAAGTCCATAAGCTTATTTTGAAAAACTAAAATGGACGAGTTAAAGTTTAATTCCATATTTGGCCATTTCAAAAATGAAAGACAAAATACTGATGCTTCGTCGTAGAAGACAACCGGAGCTAGGGCTCAGCCACCACCTCTTTCGCCAGATGCAATAGTCCGGTGCTTGAAGAGGTACAAACTGAAAGCTCTCGCACTGGTGAATCGTCGGATACCCTTAGAATCATTGTCGAAGCACTAAAGCCCAAACCAAAAACTCAATCGACATTCTGGATCGTCCCTGCCGAAGGAAACAAACTAGAGGCTTTCTGTTGGGTTTTCAACTTAATTTAGATGGTTACTGGTTGTTTTTGTCAAGAATCTTGCTGCCAATATGATTTTAAATGGTTTCCGTTGAATTTTGGCCATATATCCATCGGTATCCCAAGTTCTTACGTCGGCAAATTTGAGCTCCGGCTGTCTTCATTTTTTGGATGTATTTGGGCGGTTTCCGTTGATTTTCAGGTTGCATATGTGTCGTTGATGTGATTCCGACCATTTTCCGGACAGAATCCGTTTGTTTTCCTTTGAGTAACAGCAGGAATACGCTCGTCAAAAATCTTACGTTAAAAATCGGGTTTGCCGAAATTCCTCATGAGTACCTCTACCCTAAAAGTGCATTTGTTAGCTATTACTTCTATTTGTTTGTACTAAAAATGTCTAAATGTCCTATTTTTTTCGTTATTTTTAGATTTTTTTGGACCTTTTGACTATTATTTTATTTTGTATGGATGATCTTGTATATGCGCCTTTAAATTTTAGAGGGGAATATATATATATATGATATTTACTAATATTATGAAAAATTAATATATTTAAATATATATATTTACCTATTTTTAATGATAAAACAAAATAAAAAAGACATTTAATTAATTTTTCAAATTTATTGACATTTTTGTTATAATAAAATTGCAAAAATTTATTGAGATTTTTGTTATAATAAAATTAAAAAAAAGTAGATTTCTCCACAATTATCACTAAATTTAGTAACGTTTTAAAAATCTTTCTAGTTTTAATTTTGAGGCTCGGTTACAACTAGGAGTGTTCTTCGTTAAAATGAGGAAAATTTTTCAAAAATTTTCATTAAATAATAATAATAAAAAATTTTAGATGATTTAGCAAATTAATTAATTCTTTTGAATTCTCTAATTTACCGAATTTGATGAATAAAAACCTCTATGGCAGAAAGCAGAAGCGCCGGGAAAGAAAGCTGGCTTAATAGTCATAGCGGATCAGCGACAACCTATCTATATTCTAATACTTACAGCTTTTATGCTACACAAAGCTTCAAGATTAAATAGCTTCATCTGCATACAGCGATAGAGGATCAAGGACTAAGACTATTTTCGGTATGAAACCTACCTTTCCGGAGAATGAAAGAAAGATGAGGAGGTTTTTTCTTCTTCATTTGATGCGCCTGAAAGTCGGTGTCGTTAGGAGGTCAGTATTACCCTTTGGACTACCGTGGTATGGAGGGAGTTTTCTTTGTAGCTCCGTCCGTTCTGCTAGCTGGCTTAGCCTTGCTTGGCTTGTCCTCGGCCTTGGCTTATTAGGGCGATCCACCTGTTGACTCTTTCGCAGGGGCTTCCTATTCCGACGTGGGCTTAGGCTGTCTCCCTAGGCCGGAGCCTTTCCTTTCTCTTTTCTTTTTTTTTCTTTTGCTTGATGAAAGACCCCGTTAGCCTTAACCCTTATTTGGTTGTGATCGTCACCTCGTAACCAAAACCAAAGAAGCTAACTGCTTTCCCGACGCACTTCCCTTCACTCGTATTTGACTTTCTTCTTCAACTAGTAGTAAAGTAAGGATAGTAGCGATTCTTGAGTGGACATGTAAGACAGTACGCCCACTATATCCTTCATACTATTACTAAAGTACACGGAACAAAAAGTGAATCTCGACATCAATTAGATCAACAAAACCAAACCATTGCCTGACGTGAACAGACGCTTTCTCAATTGTTGATTCGGATT
>CATIWJ010224940.1:0-10969 GCA_949640765.1 Croton laevigatus | reverse complement strand
TGGGGGATCAAATCTGGACAACTCGGACATAAGGGGCAATGTCAAGTTAATAAGATCTATCACCAAATGTAAGTTTGTTTCACATTTTGGGTTTTTATACATAAGTTTGTTTTCTTAAAAAAAAAAAAAGCAAATATAAATTTGTTTCTATTTAAATTAATGTTAAATATTATTAATATTAATTTAATTAAAATAAGAGTATCATGTTCATTTAATTAAATATTAGTTACATATTGAAATAATTTTTGGCGTTTTAAAAAAATATGTCATTATATACTTGAAAGCAAAAAGGGGTAGTAATAGCCCAACCCCAAAAATTTTTTTAAAAGTTAGTCCAAAATTAGAGTAAAAATATTTGACTTAAAATATTAACCAATACTACTTACTAATTACTACTTCCAATTTTTTCATTTCTTTACACCCTAAAAACACAAATACCAATATAACCCTACTTTTCACTAATACCAATACAAAATAATAATAAACAATTATCAACCATTTACAACACTTACTTTTTCACCAATACCAATACAGAACTAATAATAAACAATTAAACCTACTTACCCAAAAAGGAAACGTAAACAATTGAAAAAATTTGCCAAAAATGGAAATGTAAACAATTGAAAAAATTGGAGGTAGTATTAGATTAAAATAATAGCTGAGAAAATTGATTTCTATCACCGTCGAATAGTGTTTGATTATGATGCAATTTGCCTAATAACTATAATAAATACATTTTCAAAAGTTTTGTTGTTTGACAATGAAATGCCGTACTACCTGATTTATCATTTAAATTAACTGCCATTTATCCGCCTTATTTCCATTTTTTTTTTATTTTTTCATTAAACCAAATGAAGTAATGTAAGAAACATTGAGGAATTTAAAATTAATGAAAACTTAGTTCAACAAAACTTATGGATTTGCTTTTAATATAGAACTTAGGCATCCTTGACAAAAATATATATATATATATTTTTTTGCCATTCTGTAATTTTACTCTCTTCCAATTATTGTTATTTTTATATAGGCAATTTTATTTTAGAAATTTGTGTGCAATTTATTTTATTAATTTATTCAAGGTGTGGGTAGTAGTCCAAATCAATAATATGCATGTCCCGTTAGGTTCGAGGCTCATTAAATCCCTTCTCCACCTGGGTGCGTGCGTTAATCTCTATATCAAGAAAAAAAAAATTATTAATTGATTCTATGTTCAGAATTATAAAAGTTAATTGTATGACATGAATATTAGTATAGTTCAATCCTAATTACTGAAATTCAAAATTAACTAAAACATCGTAAATTGTGGATCATGGCTCAAATCTGGGGGATTATTATTTGGTAACAGAAATCGTATCTCACAGCACAGAGGCGCCGTTTTCTACGCACAAAATGTACTAGGTTAATGATTTTTTTAATATTTATAAAACATTATTCCATGGATGATTGAGAGAGAAGTTCCCAAACCAACAAAATACGTCTAAACCAAATTAAAATTTCTTAATAGAAAACAGTAAACACAACACAAGGGGCAGGGCAGGGAAGGGAAGAAGCTTCCCTACGCCTTTGACCCATCTGCAAGAAGTTGCCTGCACAGATTCATTGTTCATACTTTAATTAATAAATTATATTCACAGGTAAAAAGCTATTGCGACTCATTGAAAAATTGCTTGTTATACAAGCAATGTGAACGCCTATAAATTATGAGTACACATTTCCTTTTTTATTCAAATCAGAACGCCATCCGCAAAAGTGGACTGGAATTCAAGAAGAGCTGCAACCCAAATCCTAAATTCTCCCCCTTTTTTTTTGTAAGAAAGTTCATTCTTTGACTTATTTATTATGTTTTACAGGAAATAAATTAGAAAACTTTAATATATTTTTAATTTGGGGATGGATTTGTTTCCACATACAATTAGTTAATTACAGAACAAAGTTATTGGTTGTTTGCTACTTGTTCACTTGACTTTGTTTCTCATGAATGTCTTGTTCTCCAACATACTTTAACTTTAATAATGATGCTGGCAAAGGGCAAAAAACCCTGAAGTCTCTTGCTTTAAGCATCTTAGAAACGCCTTACCCAGTTTCGTGGTTTTGTTTATGAAGTTATAACAGAGGTATTTATTTAGTAGTTCCTGATTTATGGAGTAGGCATGATTATGTTTTGCTTTCTTTATTTATTTAAACCGAGATTTGCTGGCTTCTGTCTTACCTTTTTGTTTCTTAATGGTTACTTGACTTCACTTAAAGTAAGAGTTGTTTGCTTAATCTTCTGTCTTTGTGTATTATTTTATGTTTCACCTTTATTTAAGAAGGGAAAATATCGATTTCAGATCCAAATAAAGACAAAAAGGGCATCTCTGCTTTGTCAGCTTTAGTCTGGCATTTATACTAAATTGCTGATTTCAGCTGCTCTGCCTCTCTTGCAGAAATATAAACTGGTTAGAGATAATTTGATTGCGACCTTTTGATCATGGCGGAAAGGAATCGATTAAATGACCATTCAAGAGCCCATGAAGCAGGCACATCTGAAAGCCATAAAGATGAGAAGGAGAACAAGTCTATCAAAAATGAGAACCCAAAAAACACAGAGAAAAACAGAGAAGATGAAAAAACTAATTCAGTTCCATTCTATAAGCTCTTTTCATTTGCGGATTCAACAGATATTCTACTAATGATTATTGGTACAATTGGTGCTATGGGTAATGGGTTATCTATGCCCCTCATGACTCTATTGTTTGGTGATCTTGTTGATGCCTTCGGACAAAACCAAAATAACAGGGATGTGGTAGATGTAGTTTCTAAGGTAAAAATGCTTAGCTCTAGCTTAATTTTTTCTAATACATATTCCCATTTGAGGAGTTATTCTGAAAATTTCTCATTTTCATGGCTCCAAAAATTTCAGGTGTCTCTCAAATTTGTCTACTTGGCTCTGGGATCTGGTGTAGCATCATTTCTTCGTGAGTAAAATGATAATAGTACTTTAATGTGCAACTAAATTATAATTTTCTTTTTGTGGAGCATTTGGATTGAGAAACCTGCATTTGTTTTTGTATCAGAGGTTAGTTGTTGGATGGTGACAGGAGAGAGACAAGCTGCAAGAATAAGAGGTTTGTATTTGAAAACAATATTGAGACAAGATGTAGCATTTTTTGACAAGGAAACAAATACTGGAGAAGTTATTGGTAGAATGTCTGGTGATACTGTTCTTATACAAGATGCCATGGGAGAGAAGGTACTATCTAGTATAAACTGCTAAGTGAATTTGATACTTGTTGCCCATTTTTTCTATGGTTAAATGAAACTTCTTTCTTTTACACAGGTTGGAAAATTTATACAGCTTGTATCAACATTCTTTGGAGGCTTTGTAATAGCATTTATAAAGGGATGGCTTCTTACACTTGTCTTGTTATCCTCTATTCCCCTTATAGTGATAGCTGGTGGAATCATGTCAATCACTATTGCAAAGATGGCATCTCGTGGGCAAAATGCTTATGCGAAAGCAGCCACTGTTGTTGAGCAGACTATTGGCTCAATTAGAACTGTATGTATATTTATAATTAAAGAAATTTATTTGGGACATAATTTTGATTGGGAGTATGCTGATTGTTTTAAATTCAAATCAGGTTGCATCATTTACTGGGGAGAAGCAAGCTATAAGTAATTATAAGAAGTTTTTAGCTGCTGCATACAATTCAGGTGTTCATGAAGGCTTAGCTACAGGATTAGGCCTTGGCATGGTTTTGTTGATAATGTTCTGCAGTTATGCTTTGGCTATATGGTACGGTGGAAAGATGATATTGACTAAGGGATACTCTGGAGGCGATGTGATTAATGTGATGGTTGCTTTGATGGCAGGTTCCATGTAAGTTTCCTTTGTTAAAATATTCACAACATTTACATGTATGAAACTTTTACTGATATGTTGAGTTTAATATGGATGGTTCAGGTCACTTGGGCAGGCATCTCCTTGTATGAGCTCATTTGCTGCAGGACAAGCTGCAGCTTATAAAATGTTTGAGACTATAAACAGAAAGCCAGATATAGATGCTTATGACCTTAGTGGGAAGGTACTAGAAGACATCCGTGGAGATATAGAGTTAAGGGATGTTTATTTCAGTTATCCAGCCAGACCAGATGAGCAAATATTCAACGGATTCTCTCTTTCTATTCCAAGTGGCACAACTACAGCTTTGGTCGGACAGAGTGGAAGCGGGAAGTCAACAGTAATCAGTTTGGTAGAGAGATTTTATGATCCACATGCCGGTGAAGTTCTTATAGATGGCACCAACATAAAAGAATTTCAGCTAAAATGGATTAGGGAGAAAATTGGACTTGTGAGTCAAGAACCAGTATTGTTTACAGCAAGCATTAAGGATAATATCGCATATGGCAAAGATGGAGCTACTATCGAGGAGATAAGAGCTGCAGCTGAACTCGCCAATGCAGCTAAATTCATTGATAAACTACCTCAGGTACAATGCATTGCTTTCTAATCAATTTTTCATTTTGGTTTTTGGTAAATTTTAAAATTTTGATTTAATTTAGACCATTGGTTTCTCATTCAGGGATTAGATACCATGGCTGGTGAGCATGGAACTCAGCTATCTGGTGGGCAGAAGCAAAGGATTGCAATAGCAAGAGCCATTCTGAAAGATCCAAGGATTTTGCTTTTGGATGAAGCAACAAGTGCACTGGATGCAGAATCTGAAAGAGTAGTTCAGGAGGCATTAGATAGGATTATGGTCAATAGAACAACTGTTGTTGTTGCTCATCGTCTCAGTACAATTAAGAATGCCGACATGATTGCGGTCATACATCGTGGGAAGATGGTTGAAAAAGGTATAACTTCATATCATATGCCTACACACTGTCATATACAACACTTTAAATAAAAGCTTGTTAACTTGACAACACTTTGTTGATGGTTCAGGTTCACATTCAGAACTAACCATGGATCCTGAAGGAGCATACTCTCAGCTTATACGATTACAAGAGGTCAATAAAGACTCAGAATATGCTGGAGAAGAACATAAAAGATCACTTTCATCTGAATCTCTTAGACGACAATCAAGTCAGAAACTTTCACAGCGTCAATCATTTACACGTGTGTCATCAGGAGTTGGAAACAGCAGCCGCCATTCTTTCTCAGTCTCATTTGGTATACCTACAGGAATTAATGTGGCTGATAATTCAGACCCAGAAGTTCCTCCTCATGAAACTGTTCCTGAGGTCCCTCTCAACCGTCTTGCACATCTTAACAAGCCTGAGATACCAGTACTTATAATTGGAACTATAGCTGCTTGTATCCATGGTACAATCTTCCCAATTTTTGGTATACTACTTTCTAAAGCGATCAAGACATTTTTCGAAACACCACATGAATTACGAAAAGATTCAAGGTTCTGGGCAATTATGTTCACCATACTCGGTGTAGTAGCACTTTTTGCAATTCCATCACAATTTTACTTCTTTGCTGTGGCTGGAAGTAGACTAATTCAACGCATCCGATCTATGTGTTTTGAGAAGGTGGTTTATATGGAAGTTAGTTGGTTTGATGAGCCTGAGAATTCGAGTGGCGCAATTGGTGCTAGACTTTCAGCAGATGCAGCAAAAGTGCGGTCTCTGGTTGGAGATGCACTAGCTCAATTGGTTCAAAACATTGCATCAGCAGTTGCAGGTCTAGTCATTGCTTTCACAGCAAGTTGGCAACTGGCCTTGATTATTCTTGTGCTACTTCCTCTCATAGGTGTAAATGGATATATTCAAGTAAAGTTCTTGCAAGGATTCAGCAAAGATGCAAAGGTATGTTTAGTGATATTTTTTCTCATTGCCTCTTATTTTCCTTAGAAAGATATTGTTTAGAGTTCTTAAATGTAAATTTTTGCAGATTATGTATGAAGAAGCAAGCCAAGTTGCAAATGACGCAGTGGGCAGTATAAGAACTGTTGCCTCTTTCTGTGCAGAGGAGAAGGTGATGCAGCTGTATAAAAGGAAATGTGAAGGTCCTATGAAAACAGGAATAAGGCAAGGGCTTATTAGTGGGATAGGGTTTGGAATTTCCTTCTTCTTCTTGTTTTGTGTGTACGCAACCAGTTTCTATGCAGGAGCTCAACTTGTCAAGCATGGGAAAACAACATTCCAAGATGTTTTTCAAGTGCGTATTTCTTTCTAAGTTCTTTTTTTTTTTACAATGATAGGCTTCCTTGACATGAGTTGAGTTCTAAAGAGCAATGACATTTAATTTTCATGATCCTTTTTCTTTTCAGGTTTTCTTTGCATTAACCATGGCAGCTCTTGGAATTTCTCAATCGAGTTCCTTCGCTCCTGATTCAGCAAAAGCCAAGACAGCTGTTGCTTCCATATTCTCAATGATTGATAGGAAGTCCAAGATAGATCCAAGCGATGAGTCGGGAATGACATTAGAGCATGTCAAAGGAGAAATCGAGCTTCGTAATGTAAGCTTCAGGTATCCATCGAGGCCAGATATTCAAATATTACGAGACCTCAGCTTGGCTATTCATTCTGGCAAGGTAAACATAACATTCCTTAGTTTCCATTCATTCGAACAGAGAGAAGGAAGCCTTTTCTCACAACTATTTATGTATTTTCTCTCAGAGTGTAGCTTTAGTTGGAGAAAGCGGCAGTGGGAAATCAACTGTTATTTCATTATTGCAAAGATTCTACGATCCTGATTCAGGTCATATAACCCTAGACGGATTTGAAATTCAAAGTCTCCAAATTAAATGGCTAAGACAGCAAATGGGGCTAGTAAGCCAAGAACCAGTCTTGTTCAACGACACAATTCGAGCCAACATAGCATATGGAAAGGATGGGAATGCAACTGAAGCAGAAATTATAGCTGCATCAGAACTAGCCAATGCACACAAGTTCATCAGCAGCTTACAACAGGTTAGAACATAACATTAAAATAACATCTGAAATTTCAATTTCATTTAAAAATCATGCTATTAACTCTTTATGGTATGGTAAAATTCAGGGATATGAAACTATCGTAGGCGAAAGAGGAGTTCAATTATCAGGAGGGCAGAAACAAAGGGTAGCCATAGCTCGAGCAATCGTAAAAAGTCCAAAGATACTGCTACTAGATGAAGCTACAAGTGCTCTTGATGCTGAATCAGAAAGAGTGGTTCAAAATGCATTGGACAGAGTAATGGTGAACAGAACAACAGTAGTAGTAGCGCACAGGTTATCAACAATCAAGAACGCAGATGTAATTGCTGTGGTTAAAAATGGAGTTATAGTTGAAAAAGGAAAGCATGAAACTCTGATCAATATTAAAGATGGGTTTTATGCTTCCTTAGTATCACTTCACACAAATACATCAACTGCTTGAGCTGTTAATTAATTTTTTTTTGAATGAATTACAAAGATATACCTATTCTAAAGAGTGGGGGAAGTACCACTCGAACCCTGGTAACCCTGGTCTTTTAGGTAAAGAGCCAACATCCTTACCACTGGACTGAACCCTTTGGTGGTGAGCTGTTAATTAATTAATTCCAGCAATTGTTGTAGTTTTGCTTTTTAATCATTTCCAACCCCTCGGTAATTTTTTTTTTGCCAATCTCAAAGTAATTTGCTTATTTAGCTATTTATAATAAAGAAATTAAAATGATAAATATACAAAGGTCAAATTTTCCCTAATTAATGAATTTATTTGTTCTTAAGATTACATCTCATTATAATTTTTTTTTTTTTCAAAATGTAACCATCAGCTGACACATAGGCTGTAACAAACTCGTGGAATTCATGCACTGATTGCCGCAACATCTGTAATAACTTAACAGTCTAACTAAGAGTTTGCATAATTTAAGAATAAAAATCCAAAAAATTGCATGATGAAATATATTATTACATCATGACCACCAATAATGCAATAGAATTGATTGATTATTGTTATTATATTATGAGTTATGATATTTTTTACAAAAAAAGAGGAATGATATGAAAGATACTTACAACTACTACTAACATATCAACATTTCATAACGTAAAATGGGAGCCCGTTTCAGGAAACATGCCCATCCAATTCAAAGGGATGATATAATTCCCAGTTTCTTAGTCTAGAATTAAATTTTAGCCTAATTATACATTTAATTTTTAAAAGGGTTATATTTTAAATTTTAACTCTTAAAAGGAATAGATTTGTTTTGTTTATCAATTGCTTATAACCTGTTTATCTTATATTTAAAAGTTATTTATATTTTGTTTATAATTAAAAGTGGCGATTTTGAGAATTATTTTTAAAAATATGACAATTTTTTAGAATGTTGTAAAATTTAGTAGGTTATTTATGTCAAAATCTCTAATTCAAATACCAAGACTCGCCTATTATTCCCTAAAATGGGCGGTTTTAAGATGCATTTCTTCACTATCTTACCTTGTAAGAAAATCCAAAACTATCAAGTTTAGATAGGGTTAGAATTTTTAACTCGTTTATATAATTAAATAATACTAAATTTTATCATTTGAGTAAATGGTTTTTTTTGTTAGTAACATTATAATTATACATCTTTTTTAATCTCTAACCCTATTTTCTTTCTCTTCTTCTCCCAATCAGCGGAGGAAAAAGCTTTGGATTGCGATTTTCTAATTTTGGAGAACATTCGAAAATCATTAGTTATTTTGGATGAGTAGAAGAAGAGGTGCTATTTGGATTTTCGAATAATCATTACTTATTTTCTTGTTTTGGCGGACAAGACAAAGAAGAAGTATTATCTCACACAGTCAAGCGCACACACTAGTGTATATGTATACATGGTATATATATTAACATATATCCAAATAGCGAAGAAGAAGAAGAAGAGAAATCACACAATCAATCGAAGGATTTGATTATAGCTTTCTCAAAAAAATGGGAGGGAATGGATTGAAATTTTTTCTGAAAGTAGAGAGAAATCGATATCCGCTTGAGGAAGCTGAAACTGGTTGGTTGAGGTTGAGCATGTAAGAGAAATGTTAGGATTCTATGCTATAAAATTTGGTAGGGTAAATTACAATTTGCTTTTGTTATTGAAAATATGTAGTTATTAATTTCTGAAAAAACTATAAAAAAGTGCTACCAACTTGTTTAAATATAACCACCAGAACACACCAAACTAATCAAATGTGCAAGGCTTAAATTTTCCAAAACTAGTTTAACTTTTTTCTCGTTGTATTGTCATAAATGTACTTTTTTTTTTTTTTTTTAATTCTCCTATATATTTAGAGCAATGCACCATTTAGCAAGTAAGAAAGTGAAAACACAAACGGTTTTAGATAAGTCTTTCCGTGACCATGGCGGATCATAAATTTATGTTAGGGGGCTCAATGTTAAAATTTCCGCATAATATTATAAGAGTAAAGTATAAATTTTATCTACTAGATAGTTTAATTTTTTTTTTATATATAAGTTTATCATAATTATATGTTTTGATCTTTTAATATGTGTTTATTTGGTGTTTTATTATGTTAAAATGAGAGGCTTTACTTGATTTCATATATTTTTATTAGGG
Organism: Croton laevigatus; assembly: GCA_949640765.1. Taxonomy (NCBI): domain Eukaryota; kingdom Viridiplantae; phylum Streptophyta; class Magnoliopsida; order Malpighiales; family Euphorbiaceae; genus Croton; species Croton laevigatus. The sequence goes on along the minus strand of CATIWJ010224940.1, from coordinate 1,457 downwards.
ACTAATAGATATGATAAAAAAAAAGGCATTTGGAACATATTTGAGGAGTTTTAATGCATAGGAGCTGCTATTGAAATTTTTTGAACATTTTTCAATGCTGGTGGACTTAGCCTTAGGCAAAACTAATGGTTAGGACATGAGTTACGGTCTGCACGTACTTAGACAACTAGACCGATGATTTTAACAGACACTTTGGGGCTTAAATTACGGTCTAGGAAGAAGAATTAAACTCTTTTTTATTGGGAACTTTTGTTATATTATTAGTTGCTCTAATTTTAGATAATATATAAGTGTGTTTTAGGTTTTTTTTTGTAAGGCATTCTAGGATAGCCACATCCCTAATAAGTTTTTAGGGTTTTGTTTGTGTTTTGTTCATAGTTATTAGAAGCTAAACTCTTTACTTCAGCCAAAGGTTAATTCGAAACGGATTTTCTCTATGTTTGTGAGATTTTAATACTCTTTATTTTCACTTTTAAATTTCTATTGCATTCATGCTTTACTGCAACTTATTGAAAAATTGCATCCTTAATGTATTTTATCTAGCCAATTGATTAACTGATAGGATGCATATAGATAGCCAATGAGATTAAATCCGTAATTGTTTAGACGAGTTGATGCAAGTAGCGATTGATATAACTTAATTGTGTAGAAGTTTTTGGGTTATATTAAGTAATTTCGTGATCTAATCTAAATGAATATTGCTAGTAGGTTCGTTGACTACGCAAGGTCTTTCTAGAGTTCATTTCAATCGATAAATTAAATACAGTTGTCAGTACTGAGATTGTTTATCAATTAGGAGTTTTTCATAGTGCTATGTTTTGTCTAACTTATTAAGAACGAAAATATTGGTTGGAGACATGAGTTCAATTGCTATAACTTATATGTGATTTGGAATTATTAAGTTATCTTACGAGTCAAATAATCAAACATAAGAATTTTATTTTAAGAATTGTATATTAGCTAATTGTATATTAGCTGTGTTCGCTTTTTATTGTTTTTAGTTTTAATTTCCTAGGTGCGTTCTTAATTTTCATTATTTTTGCTTAATATAAAATTTTCCTTTTTTTTTATTCTAAAACTTTAGAAATAAACTTAACCAGTCTTCATAGAATTATTTTTTCTCTTTATTATATACAGAATCTTTGGAGTAGGTTATTTTATTTTTGTTGTATTTAACACCCGTCATTTAGAATGAATATTTAACCTTCTTAAAAACATTAAAAATAGAGAGGAGGGTGGCCAAAGAGGATAGTGGACCTTTTAAAAACACTTACGTTTAAATTATTATCAAAATTTATAAAATTTTAATAAAAGAACATGTGGCATTATCAAACTCTACTATTATTATTATTGTTAGTTAATTTTGAAAGGATACACAAAATAAATCAAAAAAAAAAAAAAAGAATACAAACATATAAAAGACTCCCTAAAACAATGACAAAGACAAGAATAATACT
>CATIWJ010224923.1:0-17522 GCA_949640765.1 Croton laevigatus | reverse complement strand
TTTTAAAAGTATTTAAAAGTCGTAATTGAATACCTACAGACTTTGAATGACTTTTTAAAAGTATTTAAAAGTCATGATTGAATACCACCTTACTTTCAAAGTCATTAGAAGTCATTAAAAGTCTTGATTGAATACACCCCCCTTAGTTATTTTGCGGTAAGTTGAACTTCTTCTTCTCACTTACCTCTAACCAAATAATACCAAACTGTTTATTTTAACACTATCTTAAATTTAGTACACAATTACATTAGATAGTCTCTAAGTTAATCACTCTAATTTAGTACCACAAACAATACTATATATCAATAAATATATATTTATTTTTTAAAAATTAATTTTCAATAAAAATTTACCATTTCTGAGAAACAAAAAAAATCCTTTATGAGGTTGACAATTATTTCCACATGGGAGCAAATTAAAGCCTTCTATTTTTTAAATAAAATTTACCATTGAAGGATATCTTCTTCGGATATAAAGCGGCATCGGGTCAGTGTATAAATTTCTCTAAATCCTCTATTGTTTATAGCCCAAATGTGGATGTGGTTAAATGTGATGATATTTGTGCTGTTTTGGGGGTGCGTGAGATTGGGTTTGTGGGCAATTACTTGGGGTTGCCGTCTTATATTGGAAGGAAGAAGGTGGAGATTTTTGATTTCCTGGTTGAGAGATTGCGTAAAAAGATTAAGGGGTGGAAAGTACGGAAGTTATCACAGGCCAGGAAAGCAGTTGTAATAAAATCGGTAGCTCAGGCTATGCCCTCCTATGTAATGAGAGATTTTCTGCTCCCAAAGACCATTTGTCAGAAATTGGAGCGTCTGTTAAACGATTTTTGGTGGGATAGTGGTATTAAATGGAGAGCTTGGGATTTTTTGTGCCACCGGAAAGAATGTGGGGGTTTAAATTTTTGCAATTTTCATGAGTTTAATCTAGCTTTGCTCACAAAACAATCATGGCGGTTACTCACCCAACCTGAGAGTTTAGTGGCACGTCTTTATCGTGCTAGATATTATCCCGATACTGATTTTTTCGATGCAGGTAGGGGCTCTTCTCCAAGTTTTATTTGGTATAGTCTCATGGCGACGAAACCTCTACTGAAACAGGGATGCTTCTATCGTGTTGGGGATGGCCATAGTATAAAAATTTGGAAGCATCCGTGGTTAGCATCTGATTCGGGGATGCCTTCAACAGAGCCACTTTCTCTGGAACTTCAGAATGCGGTAGTGGCGGATTTATTCCAAGTGGGAGCTGACAGAGTGATATGGGATAATGATTTAATGAGGGATTTGTTTAATGAAGAGGATTGTAGATTAATGCTGTCTTTATCTACTAGACAAGTTGCGGACAAGCTAATATGGCGTTTTGATAAAAAAAGGAAGATATACTGTCAAGTCTGCTTACTACAGGCTTATGGCGGACATGGCTCCTCCAAGTTTGTATATTCAGCAACACAGGTGGCAGATTATTTGGAGTTTGCAGGTTCTAAGGAAAATTCAATTTTTTATGTGGAAGGCCTGTTTGAATGTTCTTCCTTCTTTGATCAATTTGCGTGGAAGAAGAGTACAGGTTGAGGGTCTGTGTCCATGGTGTCACTTATATGAGGAGTATACTTTTCATAGTTTAGTTGAGTGTGATTTTGCTCAAAGAGTGTGGATTGCTTCTCCCATTGGCTCGTCTTTTTCTAGCTCGGCTATGGAGGTTGCGGGTTGGTGGAATGATGTGGTGAGCATGCTGGGTGTTGAAATGGCAGGAGTTATGGCTGGTATAGCATGGTACTTATGGTATGCTAGGAATCAAGTGGTTTGGCATAACAAGTCTTTCACTCCTGTGTCTATAGTTGTTGGTGGCTCTCGGTTGGTTCATGAGTGGCGGCATGCTCAAGAGCAATTATCCGTTGTTTCTTCCTCTTTTCCGACGAGATGGGAACCAGCCATTGACGGGTGGAAGTGTAATTTTGATGCAGCGGTGGATGCAGGTAGAGATAAGGTGGGTTTTGGTTGTGTGATTCGGGATGTTGCTGGAGGTTTTGTTGCAGCAAGGATAGCCAGTTTCCGAGGGCTGCTTGATCCAGCTTTGGTGGAGGCAATGTCTTGTAGGGAGGCGTTAAGCTGGCTCAAATCCCTCACTAGAGAAGTTTTGATTGAGGGAGATTCGATGATAGTGATTCAGGCTCTACGAGGTCAGAATATGGAAGATGTGTCTACGTTTGGTTTGGTGATTGATGATTGTAGGCAATTGATGTCCTCTTTTGTTAATTGCTCTTTTTCGTTTGTTCGTCGTAGTGTTAACAAGGTAGCTCATACTTTGGCAGCTTTAGGATTGAACTCCACTTCTTCCTCTTTTTTTGTTGAATCTCCTCCCAGTGCTATTATAAGTTTGCTTTTGCAAGATCAGAGTTAATGAAATTCTATTCATTTTTTAGTAAAAATAAATAAATAAATAAAATTTAAAGCTTTTTTTTTCCTGAAAAATGATAAAATTCAAAGCTTTTTTAGCAGGGTAAGGCTACGTGTCTCGTCTCGCACGCGAGACTTTTGTGTTTTTTATTTATTCATTTTTTCAGCTCGCATCATAAATTATTTATACTGAGCTCCGAGATTAGTTTCAGTGGGTTACGGTTCACAAAATTCGACTCTGTATTATAAATGTCATATGACTATAAATTCAACGGTTTAAATTATTTTTATGTTTAATTTATAATACAAAACCAAATTTTACAAACTGTGATTCACTGAAACTAATCTCAGAATTCAGTATAAATAATCTACCGGTGAGCCAAAAAATTTAAATAAAAAAACACAAAGCTGCGAGACGCGATACGAAAAATATTGCCGTTCTTAGCACCACACCATTGCAAGTGGAGAATTTTATTCATAATATAATGTCTGTAGCACCAACCCAGCAACCATGGCAATACAATTCATTAAACAAGAAAAAAAACACACACAACGACTATCCTATTCATCACCTTATCTTTGTATTATAAAATCCTGACGCATCAAACGCCTCACAGAGTCAGAACTCAAACTTCAAGTGAAAATGGAAAAAAACCCACCTCGTTTTCGTCCCTGTTCCTGCTATTGGCCACGTTGGTCAAGCTTTTTCGTAACCGCGACCTCCCACTCTCCATCACAATTCTTATCTTGGAGCCATCTAGTTTTGACACCACCATTGTTGACAATTATGCTAACTCTGTTGCTAATTCTTCTTCTTCATCAAACCAAATAAATTTCGTTTACTTACCGAAAGATGAACCGGAACCGGAACCGGACCCCGAACCCAAACCATTTAATTTTACTTCTTTTGTTGAAACACAGAAGCATCATGTCAAAGAAGTTGTATCCAAGATCACTCAATCCGAGTCCGACTCGACTCGCTGGACTTGTTCATGATATGTTCTGCTCGTCGTTGATAGATGTGGCTAAAGATTTTGGTGTTCCTTCTTACATTTTCTTTACTTCAAGCGCAGCTTTTGTTCATTTCATTGAACATGTGAAGGTTTTGTATGAGAACAGAACTTTGATCCAACTGAGTTGAAGTAAGCCAGTACTGAGTTACCAGTGCCTTTTTTGGCTAATCCATTTCCTGCTAAGGCTATGCCTTTTCTTATGTTAAGGAAAGATTGGCTTCCTGCTATACTCAAAAACTTTGGAAGGTTTAAGGAATCTAAGGGAATTATAGTCAATACGTTCTATGAACTAGAATCCAATGCCGTTGATTCACTTTCTAATGGCGAGGTACATAAACTGACAACCGTTTATCCAGTTGGTCCCATTTTGAATGAGGGGCATGATCAAGAAAGAAACAGATAGCAGGAGATCATGCAATGGCTTGATAACCAGCCTGCTTCATCAGTGGTTTTTCTGTGCTTCGGAAGTATGGGAAGTGATGTTCCGAACTGCTGAAAGGGTGATTCAAGGAAGGTCAAACCGTCTGGGGTGAGAGTCGGTAGACGGGGTTTGAAGAGGTATTGGACCGAACCTGCACTTGAGAAGAAGTAAGATCGGGCGAAGCCCTTAGGCAGCCACTCCGATGCTTAAGTCAGGATTTGCTTAGCTCAGAAAGGAATAATAAGAGGAAAAGCAATACATGAGATACCTGGCACAGTAATCGAGATTTGGTATTTATAGCAAGGAATCCCCTGACGATTGTCATAGTACGGGTTGACAATTTCTGACATTCCCTCAGTACTTTCAGTGGCTTTATCGGCGTACGGCTCTACAGTAGTCCTGACGTCAGTTTCTGGTCTGATCTTGGCGTTTCCCGGACCGATGCGTTGGATAAAGGTTCTCTGGCGTCGGCTGCTTTCTTGGCAATATCGCCTTCGGACATCGGATGATAGTCCGATGTCCCAGCTTAGGCCCGACCGAGCGATCCGCAGATCTTCAAACCGAACCGACTGGTTGTGGGATTCGACCGACCTATTCCAATGATTTAGAAGAACGGTGTTATCACTCTTCTTTCATTTTTTCCCCTTTCCTTTTTTTCCAGAATGAGAGCTATCTATATGAACAACGCTATGATCTACTTATTAATAGAATGGCCTAATATGTAATTTCATAGCTGGACTTTGATCGTTTTCGAATGGAATTTCAAACTTTGTGATTGCATAAATCGACATCCAACTTTTGCTCTCTTTAGCAAGTCAACACATAATTTGTTTCAAGAGAATGAGTGAAGTACAAACGTGCTTTAGAGACCAAAATGCAATTTTTCAAAAAATGACCGAGTGAAATTTTACTATGTTCCTCCTTACGCTAGGTACAATTTTGGAATTTACCAAACTGAAAACTTCATTTTTTTATTCTAGCAATGATTGAAGTAAATGAGTACATCAAATTTAAGTACTCGGTATCTTATTTTCCTCGTTCGGACACTGTAACAGCTCGAAATATGCAACAGAAGAGTTTGGATCGCAGACTCGACATCATCACTCGTTAAACGGTGAAGATTCTAGTGTCAAAAGAAAGCTCGTGACACGTGGAGTTGATCGGCGGTCTTGAATCCGTCAATTGATCACTAGAGAGCCACAAAATCGATTATTTCAGTTTTGACAATAGAGTTGCCTTTCACAAATTTTCCACCAATTTGGTGATCGGTTGGAGGCAATGAAAACACCATTCACTTCTCCTCAACGAGCTCTTCCTCATTGTATGAATATCCAGCCTTAGTGATGCCGTTTTCCGGTGAGCGGTGGTAGAGAATGGTGATCTGGTTAGAGGAAAAAGACAAGCTGAAATTTCCATTTGCTCCATTTTTTTTTTTTGAGAAGGATACAAAGATACAAATGAGTTTTGAAAATTACATTATGGGCCTCAAAGAGTGCGTGAAAATCACGCACTCTTTTGGGAAAGGCCATGTGTTAATTTGCTGAATAGGGCTAAAGTTGGAGTGTCAATTTGTGTATCTGCAAAATTTGAATTTAATTTGGAAAAACACTAAAAGTTCAATGGTGAATTTATGTATTAGACCTTAAAAGAACTAAAGAGAGTTTTCAGACTACCCTTCATAGTATATACTATGCATGCTTTATATGCAAAATTAATAGATAATTGTCTAACTAGTACAAGATAGGGGTGAGCAAAATGAGGTTCGATGAACCAACCAAATCGAACCGTAGTTGCAATTTTATGCATATATATGGTGAACAACAGACCTCACCACAGGGAGGTCGGACAGCACCACAAGATAAACAAAAATGTGCAATTTTCTTTGAAAAATTCAGCAGTAACAGAGTCTATTTTGGGGTCTACTTTAAACTAAATCTGTTGAATACAGTTTATTCATCACATCGGCCTACTAATTTCAAATTGGGTGCTTTTTTTTTCTATTATAATAGAAAAATCTAAAAATTCCTAGAAATTGTTTGAAAGAAAAATTTAGATTTTCGAGCTTATTGACAAAATAGATAAACTGAATAACTGATTGCCAACCCCTCTCTCTCTCCCCCTTCTTGCTGTTTTATCGTATTTTTTAATTTGAGCCGCCGTGGATCTGAATTTTTTCTGATTGGAGGTGGTTCATATTTTTCGTTGTCTTTCAGTTCTTATGATTGGAATATATATTATTTGTGATATTTCCTTTTGTGGATGTTTTGTTTTGGCGGTTTCTCTCTTTTGTGGAGTTGTTAATTTATTTATGTCATTTAATTTAATTTTGATAATTCAAGATACAAGAGAAATTATTGATATCTTTTGTTTAAAAATCTCAAATATCTTTAAGCATGGATATTGATTTCCTATCGATTGAGCCTGTTAGTGCGGTATGTTTCTCCATCAATATACCTTTCTGCGTGTTTCAGATATTATCATTTTTTCAAAGAACATAAATTTTGGAAATATTATTGCAGATACCTTGTTTTGTCATTCGATGTCGAGAAGGACCCGTTTTTACTTCGAACATTAAACCCTTCTGCCAAGATATGAAGGTGACCTACAATCAAGAGGTTTATTATTGTTTCAGTGTTTTATTATTGTATTTCTTTTTTCTCTCATATGCTTAAATAATATTATTAATTGATGAAATTTATTAATCATTAAAAAAAAAAAAATACCATAGTGAAGGAATGATGTTTTAGATAGTTGGGAATTTAAGATTTATAAGTAAATAAAGTATTCGCATAATATCAAAGTGTGTTTAAGGTCTAGCAGAGTTGGTAAACAACCTGCCCTCATTTTTAAGCGGATAGAATTTAAATCTCTTCTTCATATTATAGGATGCCTGAGTAATATAAGTCAGGTTTACACTCATGTTTCATTTAAAAATTCAGATTTCTACATGCATAAGTTATTTTCAGGGTAGACAATTCCACACCATATTGACTTCAAACTTCTCTCAAAAAATTATTATAATATACGGTCAAACCACAATTTTTCAATAACTCATAACTGCAAATCACACTGCCACATGCGGTTTACTAATCGAACCGCATAAACAGTGCAGTTCGGTTCGGTGCAGTGCAATTTCGGTAAAATTCTACTCACCGCCTAACGCAAGAAGCTGAACATGAGGGTGGTTGATCTTTATTAAAGATAGGTAAGGTGTCATCAAATCCTTGCTTTATGCTGGTAATCCGAGCACCATAATTGTTTTCCATTGAGTAGGCTCCATATTAATTAGTTAATACTCCCGCGCGCACCTCTATTTGATTGCCTTTTGGTAGACAAAGAGATACAACTTATCCTCACCTCTATTTATCATTATAACATTTGAGTTATACTTTGTATTTACTTTTTAAATTAGGATCCTTAATTTTGTGTACCCTGTCTGTAAATTTTGTTGATTTTCATTTTGATTTTTTACAATTTTTTCAATATATGACTGGTTTTATGATGTTGCTATGTACTTTTCTAGTAGGTCTCAAGCTTAATTGTTTGTTGGAAGATGGCACTGGAAAATTAAATGCTGCTATCTTTGGTTGGCAAATCATGTTTATCACTAAATGGATACACTGACGCAAAGTAGTTGCCTCCAATCTCATTGGTTCTTCATAAGTTTTTCAACTCCACTTTAGTGCTAAATCAACAGTTTCTCAAAATTGAGAGTTCATTGTTTCAAAATCTTCGATGATGTCACTGAATCTGACTATGAATCAGCCTCAAAATCTTTGGAAGATAAACATGAGAAAACCAGGTAATCAATTTACTATTTGAATTATTTTTAATCCCATTTATTATTTGCATCTTAAATATTTGATAGCATATATTGAGCTGTCTGTTTGATTTACCCAATTGATTTCAGTTACAGTCTTGAATGTTACTATGGATGCAATCGATTTGTAATTTTCACTTAATTTTTCAGTAACTATATTTTTTATTTGCATGTCTTCTACCTGTTTGATGAAATGTCCTGCTTCTTTTTAACAAAACATGTGAGAATACCTTGCGTGTAATATCACAGGAGCTGCCAGGTTCATACATTTAGGAAATAGCACTCATATCCTTTTCTCAATGTGAAGCTGTACTTTGAGATGAATTTGAGAATGCATTTAAGGTTTTAATATGATTTTGCCTTTTTCATTGGTTTAGTATAGCAATTATATTTTATTGTGTTCAGTATTCCTTATGAGAAGTTTGGTCTACTTACTACCTTGGTAGTTCATACTTTTATTTCAATGCTATGTTCCAATGCCTCAATAAATATATCTATTTTATAATGGATTAAGATTTCAATTTCACTTCTGTGTTCTAGAAAGTTTAAGAATCAATTCTATCTTTTGTAAAATAAAAAAATTTTGTAAAATAAAAAAAAAAAATAGGAGAGAGAATTGTTATTTACAGAGCAGTATTTGTTAATAACAGAATAAACAATGAAAAAATAAAAGGGTAATTGTTCTAGAATTAATAAAATATGCTCTGAAAATAGTAATTCCAAAAAAAAAAATCATATATTTTAAATTTAATCATTTAAAATTTATGTACAAAGTTCATTCCATATTTATGTCATATTGTTTGTAAGAGACCCAGTTATGAATAAGTGAGATTTAGAAATAAAAAGTGCTTCATAAAAATTGTATAAATGGAATAATATGCTAATCTTCATTCCTTGTAGCAAGTTACAACCTAGACATACAAATTTTAATTTAGAGCAACTTGAGGCCGGCTCATTTTCATGTTTTTCTAATTTTTTTTTAATATATATATGCATTAATGTTCATTGCAAAATCTTTCTTCAGGCAACATGTTCCTGCTCCCAAGAAGACAATGTTGAGCAGAAAATGATATATGGACACAAGCGCGATAACTCTTCAGATACTTCCACAGTCAAAGCAGGGTAATGAGTTAGATAACATGATACCCATACAGAATGGCTTTACAATAAAGCTTATTGAAGAATGCTTGCTTAGTGCATCCAAGTGTATAGGTATACAACTTACATCAGTGTATGTGATTTTATCACTTGATTTGCTTTTCTATTCTAAAATAAAACATAAAAATAGAAACATAATAAGAGTGGATGATGTCAACACATGAAGGGGAGAAGAGCATCTACAAGCTCACAAAGTTGCGAGAGAGGAAAAGGAGAGAATTAAGTTATGTTAAATGTATAAAGGACGAAGCTCGGTAGGTTTTGACAAGGGATAATGAGATAAAGGAGAGATGGAAGACCTATTTTGACCAACTATTCAATTCTGAATATGAACAAGATTTTCAAGATTTTTCTGCATCAGATAGAAATCTCAGTTGGTATAAGCATATCAAATATTGTGAAGTAAAGTAAGCCTAGGAATATATGAATGTTGGTAAGGCATGTGGCTCAGATGGTATTCCTATAGAGGTTTGGAGGAGCCTTGAAGAGGCATGAGTTGTCTAGTTAACCAAACTCTTTAATGCTATATTGAAAGAACGTAAGATGCCAAGTGCATGGAGAAAAGTATTTTGATACCAATATATAAGAATAAAGGAGACATCCAAAGCTGTACAAACTATTGGGTATCAAACTTATGAGTCATACAATGAAACTATGGGAAAAAGTTGTAGAACACAAATTGAGGAAGATTATAGGAGTGTCGGATAACTAATTTAGTTTTATGCTAGAGAGATTTACTATGGAAGCATTTCTCTTCTAAGAAGACTAACGAAATTATACCAAAAGAAGAAAAAAGATCTCCACATGGTGTTTATTGACTTGGAGAAGGCCTATGATAGAGTACCAAGAGAAGTACTATAGTGGATTTTGGAAAGAAAAAGAGTCCATGTCAAGTATATTAATATCATCAGAGACATATACAAGTATGCATCCACTAGTGTGAAAACACTAGGTGGGAACACAGAGGCTTTCCCCCATTGCCGTTGGATTGCGTCAAGGTTCAGCCATGAGTCCATATTTGTTTACCACGATTATGGATGAGTTAACCAGAAGCTTACAAATGATATCCCTTGGTGCATGTTATTTGCATATGACATTGTGTTTATTGATAAAACAAGTGCTGGAGTTTACCATAAGTTGGAAGTGTGTAGTAAAACTCTTGAGGATAAGGATTTTCAGTTAAGCAGGAGCAAAGTGGAATAAATGCACTGTGAGTGCAGTTTAAGAAAGAAGAACAAAAGGTTAAATTGGATGTACTTTTGGTTCCATATCCAAACAATTTAAATATCTGGGTTTTGTGTTTCAAAATGAAGGGCGTTTGGATGAAAACGTGGCATACAAAATACAAATTGGGTGGATAAAGTGGAAGGGTGCATCAGGGATTTTATGTGACAAGAAAATACCCTTCAAGGTGAAAGGTAATTTTATAGGACAGTTATACGGCCAACAATGCTCTATGGAAGTGAATATTAGGCACCAACGGGTAACATCTCCATAAAAAGAATGTGGCAGAGATGAGAATGTTAAGATGGATGTGTGGCCATATTAAATTGGATAAAATTAAGAATGATCATATTTGAGAAAAAGTCAACGTAGCGAAAGTTAGTGATAAAGTGAAAGAAGTTAGACTTCGATGGTATGGGCATGGTTTACGGAGGTCTCATGATGTGGTGGTTCGTAAGTATGAGACCTTGATAGTCAATAGGGCCAAGAGAGGCCGATGAAGACTTAAGACTATTTGAAAGGAGGTAATATCTAGATATTTATAAGTCTTAGATATAGATGCAGATTTGATTCATAGCAGACTTGAATAAAAACGTAAACTCCGTGTCGTAGAAAGTACCTGAAGCTCGTGATGACTACTATTGTTATGTTTAGTGAGGTTAATCATTAGAGGATCCATATAGTCGACGTCAACTTGTTTAGGACTAAGGCTTCTTGTTGTTGTGGTTGTAGTAATGAAATAATTTAAATTTATTTTAATTATTAAACCTTTTATTGGTTGTCGGTGGGATTTATTGTTTCATACTATTTCTTAAACTCAAATTCTATTAAATTTTCTAATTATTTGATTGTGGGTTTTTTTTTTTTGGCACAATGTTGATTTTTGAAAATTACTATTTGGACGAAATGATAAGAACTTCAACCAATAAATCAAGAAAATAGGGATAGGTTTTGATCTAGATCTTCTTCGTTTTTTTTTGGCCTATACCATTTCTGTTGTTTCCTCTAACTTGATAATCGAGTTTTTAGATAATGCACTTTATGGAATTAAGAAGCTTAGCTTCAGATGCCTTGAACTAAAGAGACAGAATATAAACTTATACTGATATGTGCTTGCCATATATGTATATGAAATATGATAGTCGAATATGTATATAACATGTTTCGTTTACAACTTCAATACATCACTCATACTTTGTACTATCTTGAGAATTTTTAACCTCTCATTTGTCATGCTTTTAAAAACCAAATCTTTCTTAACAAAATTATTTCTAATCTTAACAAAATTATTTCTAATTATAAGTTATGACTTTTTATTTAAAGTATTTGTTACTATGTTGAAATAAATAAGTAAATGAATTGCTACGATGTTTCAAAGTAAAGTTTTTTTTTTAATGGAATTCGATGATAACTAATTTTTTAGTCTAAGTGGTTATTTACCATTTCTTATGCAGAAAAACATTATAGCAGTTGAATATATGCAGAAATAAATTGATATCATGCGTAAAAGAACAATTTCTTGATGAAGTACCTAAGAAACGTCATAGAATTCATATTATCATGGGTACTTCCTCTTTTAAATTTTCACTTAATTTATATTATGTTTCTTATGAATTAAGTTGGGATTGATTCCAACACAATTGGTTTTGATTTTAGATTTTCTTTTCTTCGCTTCTTTTTTTATTTATTTTTAAAGTATCTGTAATTTTCATGTTGAGAGCAATAAATTGCCTTTTAATTTCAGAATTTTGGCAATTTTTTTCCTTGGACGATTTTCATATTTGAGATGATTCAAAACAACCATTAAAGAATGCAAGTTTCCTAAGTTCCATCCACAAAAGATAAAAGGTTAATTTTATTTTGTCACTGTCTTTCTTTTCTTTAGTTTCTTCAATATTTTTATGCTCTTCTTGTACTGATTTATTTGTGTTTAATAAAGTCTCTTTATGTTTGATGTTATGTAGTACTCTTTTTGTGTTATAAAAAAGTTTTACAAATACGAATCAATTCGTACCAAAATTGTTAGATTCAAGTGAAATGAGCAGACGTAAATGAGTAAAGAATTAATATCTTTTCAACTGAAATTTAGATTATCAAATATAGCGTTGTAGACTTTTGAATAAATGTTTTAATTGATTCCTATTCCTATACATTGATAGAGAAGAGAACTAACTAGCTTGAAGATAACAAATTTCAGATGGGGAGTGAAAAAAATGAAATATTTGCTGATAAAACAAATTTAATTTGAGCAGTAAGTTGTTTGTTCTGGTTATAAAGGTCCATGATTATGGTAGTGATCAGAGAAAAGAGGTTACAGGACAAGCGAGTATTGAAAAGTTTGGAGTAAAGAATTTTGGGAAAAAACATCTCAATTTATAGACCCTTGGAGAAGGCAAAAGACAGACGAGCTAAGCTAGAAGGTATTTATAAGAAGAGTCATTTCCCAGTAGTAAAGTTAGAGAAAACATGGCTCATTTTAGAAGATGAGAGATCCACAATTCAAGATTAGGGCTGAGCATAATTGATCGAAAACCGACCCATTACCGAACCGAACCGAATTTTTGGTTAACCAAACCGATCGATTCGGCTTCGATGTTTAGAATATAAAAAATTCAGTTTTCGGTTCGGTGGTCGGTTTCATTATATTCTGAATCGAACAGAACCGAAAACCGAATCAAATCAAAAATTCATATACATATATATATACATATATATACATATACATATATATATATATATACATATATATATTTATATATTCCTTTATCTCTTAAAAACCCCAATTTCATTCTCTCTTCCTCACTTTTCACAGCCAAGCCGCCCTCTCTCCCTCTTTCTCTACCACGTTCTACCTCCAACCAACGAAGCCCACCACCACAACTTCCGGCCGCTCTACCTTCCTCTCTCTCTACCACCCTTCCTCTACCTCCGACGAAGCCCACCACCTCTGCCTTCGTCGCTCCTCTCTTCTCTTCTTCGTTTCTTTCGTTTTCACGCAGTCTCATCTCTTCTTTGTTTCTTTATTTTTCATGCATTCTTTCTCTTCAATTCCTTTCAGATCCTTCTTCTAGATAAGGTACAGGTTGAGGTTATCTAATTTCTAGGGTTTCTACCTGATTTTGTCGAAGAGGAAGTGGATGAGAGGCTCCAACACCTTCAATCTCTTCAGTTCACCGACAACATGGATTCTTTGAAGAAATGGTTTCTATCCTTTCCTTTTTTTTTAAAAAAAAATTTCTTTTATGTGTATAATGTATTTTGTTTATAAGTGTATGGAGATTTTCGTTTCATTTTTTAATTGCTCGATCAATGTCTAAATCTATATCAACTTTTGTATAGTATTCTTTTTTTGAGATAAAATTTTTGTATAATTTTCTTATATCTATTTGATTTGTGGGTGTTTCAATAAAATTATTCATCTTATTGCACTTTTTGTATATAAATCTAAACAACGTTCTATATGGGGTTCCCTGTTTGGATGGAACTTTTGTTGCAATTTCTGGGGTTTTGGTTGGTTGCTGTGAAATTTGTGAAAATTATAGGTGAAGGGGAATTTTGGTTTATAACCGAACTGCACCGTTTCGAACTGAAAAAATTGGTTTGGTTTTATATCGGTTTTACGAATGATCGGTTCGGATTTCGGTGCTTACATTTTCTTATCAGTTTTTGGTCGGTTCACTTGTTTTGGTTCGGTTCGGTGAACCGAACCGACTTTGCTCACCCCTATTCAAGATCGTGACTGAAAATTCTGATCTACGCCAGACGAAGATTTTATATAAGGAGTCCAAGGTGATCAAAGGCCGAAAACCCCCGTCCAATAGTATTTTTTAGGCTCCGCGAATTTCGGAGCCCAAGCGTCCTTTGAATTTTCGAGGTCCAGGAGCCCAGCCTGACAAAGATGCTAAGGTTAGGTCAGGAGATCGAGGTCGACAAGTATACCTCTCCTTCTACTAAGGCGAGGGTGACCTCCCCCCTGAATTAGTTAAGGGCAACCTTACCCAGCGTCCAGGTGGGGTGTACCACACCTTTCACGGGATCCTAGACTTAGAGGAGGCTTACAAATGTCTCCCTTTAGTCCAAGTCATTTCATATCTTGGATCAATTCGGCCAAAAATTGCTATTAACAATCCAAGTCACGACCTCCCCCCTGGCCAGAAGTTAAAAATCAAACAGATCGCTCTTGATCACATAATCCAACTTCTTTTTTCTTGAATTATGTCAATGGATTATTAGGTTGCTGGAGGTGTGCCAACGATCCTTCCTAAGACTAGATAAATGAAATCCATTGTACGGAGGAGCCTTTTAAGGAAAAGTGGTCGCTACGGAATCCTTTTATGACGACTTATTATTTGACATAACCAAGAAAGGGCTTCTTTTACATGAGACCTGGTTTCAGCGACCTATTTCTGACATTCAGCAAATAAAGGTAACAACAAGAACACATAAAGGTGCCCTCTCTAGATGCCAAGTCATTTCATGTCTTGGCATATCTAGCCAAAGGTCACCTTCAATAGTTCAAATTGTGACCTTACCTTACTTAACAATTTGAAATATTTAGTTGGAGCCATGTTCACCCTAAATTTCGAAACATTCCGGTCAAACGACGCTTCGGTGTCCTTAGCCAATTACTTTGCTACCCTTGACCTATTAGATGGATTGCTAAGGGCACATTGGTAATTAGGGATATTTATGACGCCTAGGGACGTACACCTTTTCTGCTTATAAAAGGAGACACTCCTTCACTTCTATTCCATTATCTTCCAAATCTTCAGATGGCTCTTCATGATTAAAAAGTTTAGCGATCTCAACCGTTTGCTAAGCCTTTACTCCCTCTTTTTGTACCCCCTTTTGCACGATGCCTTCCTTAAATATTTTTGGCTTTAGGCAAGATAGTGATGAGTTGGATGATGGCGGCGACCCTTTTTCGTAAGAGTTTGCTAACCCCAAAATCAACTAGGCAATTATCCAACAATGATCTTCTTTCGAAAGGGATTACCCGAAATCCACATCTGGTAATCAATCGCCTCAAACAATCAACAGGTGGTTTCTTATATTTTTTATCATTTAGGGTTTTAAGTTATATGACAACAATTAATAGAATACCCTTGTGCAGGGTAAGTTCAGGCTGGTATCATGAAACCCATTGCCGCCTCAAACCAGCAACAGTTTTTTTTGAAATTCAAATCCATCGCATACACATGCAGATCCGGTAAAATCTACCCTGCGCAGATTGTAGTAAAGCAGAAACTCGCCGGATCGAATAAAATGAGCCACCCTAATTCCACATGTTGAATTTTGGTGCTTCAAAATCATGTTTGAAGCAATATTTGGACTTTCTATATGTATATTTGATAGAATTTCTTTGTAAATGAATTTTTCATGAGATATGTTAATTCATTTGTCACAAAAAGTAAACTTTTTGTGAATGTGCTATTATTTACTTAAACTTAGAATTTTTTTTTTGAAATTCAACCTCTTCCTTATACCCAATATTGATTAAAAGTCTATGTTAATTTTTTCTGCTCAGCAAGGTGTTAAATAATACTACCTCCGTTTTCATGATATGTTTACATTTCCGTTTTGGGGTGTTTTTTTGAGTTGTTTACATTTTCATTTATAGTAAGTTTTGTAATTGTTTATTATTATTTCTTTATTGGTATCGGTGAAAAATAAGTTTTTTAAAGGGTTAGTAATTGTTTATTATTATTTATGTATTGGTATTGATGAAAAGTGGATTTGTATTGGTATTGGTGAAATAGTGAATGTAAAGAAATAAAAAAAAACAGAGGTAGTAACAAACTTTAAAAATTTAGGTGATATAGTTTGTAAAATTCATTTTACTGTAAAAAAAAAAAAAGCTTGTAAAATTAATTAAGATTTCATTCCAAAATTTTAGAAGTGTTTATTTTTGGGGAAAATTATTTTAGCGTGCTTCAAGTATTGGCTAACCTGCGCTTAGTTTCTAGTGGTTTGCATATTAGACTTTTGGTTTCTTAAATGTTAAGACTCGTTATATTTAGGGGTACTTTCGTCCATTTTCTTATATTTTTCATCCCCTTTTTTTTTTTGTTAATTTACATAGAAATGATAATTATACCCCTTATCATTTATTTTCTAATTTAGAAAAAATTTCTTTTGGATCCCTAAGATTTTACTTCTGTTTTTAAAATTAAATTTCTATATCCTTCATATTTGTACCATTAGACTATCAAACTCTTCTATCCAATTTTTACCTTTTTTATATTTGCCAAATTAAGTGCATAGCACAATATATGTTTCATATTTAGGAAATAATACAAATATTTTAGAAATTTCAAAATGGTCCCATACAAAAACACGCCTCCCACTAATATATATAATAAATTTATTTTCTCATATTTTTTAAAATACAGTGAAGAAAATAAATATATATTCTCATATTTTCTTAAATACAATCAAGTAAACATTATAAAGGAGATAGGCAAATAGACAGAAGGACATGAGAGTCTAATAAGGGACAATATTCTAGGTTTTTGAATATTGGTCAAGTGACACCATTGAAAAAACATTTCCCTCTCATTTTCTTAATAAACAGTGTATAAACAGTATATAAATAGTGTTTTTAACCCCATTTTTTTTTTTTTAATCCTAACTCTATATAATATCTTTTTAATCTCATATGATTTTGGGTCTGGCTCTACCATTGGATCTAATAATAACAAAGTACAATGACCTAAAAGTTTAATATGCAAACTACAAGAATCCAAGAGGGACTTAGCTTATACTTAAAGGAGCCCAAAATAATTTTCACTTATCTGTGTATGGGCAAAAATCATCAAACTGTCATATAGGAGGTGTAATACATAATATTGTTGTATGGAATCCAAGACACGTTGTATTTTTCTTGCGTGGGCGGGGCCCATTATCCACTCCATCAGCATCCAACGATATTTCCTAAGTTTGTTTAGTCACCATGAAGTTATGCCACATGGCGGGATCTGAACCAACCATCGCATTAAACAGATGGTGATGACGTCTTGAAATACACTCGCTCACCGAGAAACCTACTCTTTGTAGAAAATTATTTTATTTCCGTTGTTGCTTATAGTAAGTTTCTTTGATTTCTTCCTCATTAAGATCTAGTGACAGTCGATCACTTCAATTCAATTCAAGGGTCAAACCTTCCGTTTGGATTCAAAGCAAAAGGAAATCGATTTTCGTTTTTTTTTTTTTTTTCAGTTAGAAAATGCCTACCAAGTGTGAGATCTGCTGCGAAATCCTTATCGCCGTTTTGCTTCCTCCATTGGGCGTCTGCCTCAGGCACGGTTGTTGCAGCGTAAGTTTTTTTTTTTACTCTGCTGAGCTGATTTGTGTTTACTGCAGAAGCAGATCTGGAAGATTTGTGTTTCTCTGTCTGATTGTTGCTTATTGTAATTTTGCAGGTTGAATTTTGGCTTTGTGTGCTACTGACGATTCTCGGTTATGTCCCCGGAATAATTTATGCTTTGTACGCC
>CATIWJ010224873.1:0-21409 GCA_949640765.1 Croton laevigatus | reverse complement strand
GAGCACGACCCAACGATATTAAGATTGGTTTGAGGATCCATATAAAGAATGGCTAATTTTTACACTGGCCGCCAACCTACCGCAACCCTCCTCCTTTATCCGGGCTTGGGACCGGCTACGCTACTCACATAGGCGGAGTTCGTAATATTAATGAAATAAAGGGTTATATTTTTATTTGAAAGTTTTCTTTTTTTCCTTTAAGTTACTGATAAAAGAAGAGGGAAATGGTGAGGATCAAAGTTGAACACGCAAAACTCTCGACCTCTCGCGTTGATTAAAAAATTTAATACAAAATGGTATTTTTCAGAGAAACTAAAAAATTAGGGTAAGAAATAACTCTATTTCTCTCTTTTCTACGATAGCTTATAATATCTTGATGAAAAATGAGAACATGTATTTGACATGAATATTATGTTGGCTGGAGTATAAAGAAAATAAGACAAGACTTGTAAACCTAATGAGCTCTTTTTAAGTGGACTAATACCTTATGTTTAAAAACTCATATGTTTGAAGTCCATTTTTTTTGAAAAAAAAAAGTCCATATGGCTATAAATCATCTCATTTTCTTTATATTCTAGCAGCCATAATTCAGGTCAGTTGTGTGTTATTTCATTTTTCACGTAGACATTAAACCCTGATTTTGATTAAAAGAAAAGAATGGAAATAAATTTCCATTAGTTTCCACCATTTGGATAAAAATTTGCAGAGGGAAAGTGGAAGAATCGAAAGGAAAGTGATGGAAGATTTGGCCCAAATATATTCCCCGTCCAATTGGTGGGAAAGGAGGAGAAATCAGAGTTAAGCCAATATAATTACCATAATATCCTCATTTTATGCCTCCATTACTGCTTATTTAGGTGCAAGCGTTTCCAAGGTATAAAGGAAGCAATCTTCAGTATTGATGTTTATAACAAACAAAGCCTGAAATTTGAGCAACACTATCAAATAAGTGCAACTCATCCAAAATTGAAAGATTGCAAAAACATTAAATATTTGATTGAATGTTAAAAAGTTCCTGGCAACATTTTGGTGAGATGATATTGTCTTTTAATAATACTTACATAAATCATACAAGCTTGTCTTCTTTTCCCAAACACCAAATATATTGACTGACACTTAAAAAATAATTAAATTATTCTATCAAAAATTTTATAATATATCAAAGTAAAATTTTACTTTAACTACATTTTGAAGAATTAAACTCTATTTTTAAAGACTAAGCGATAATTTATACAATATTTTAAAAAAAAAATAAAAATTAAAAGGTACTTTATAATAATTAATTAACAATTTTTAATACTAAAGAGTAATTTTTTGTTTTTGAAGGTTAAATAATATTACCTCTTCCATTTTAGAAAGAGTGCCCTTTTGGAAAATATTAAGAAGTCTTCCTAATTAATCTATTTAAAGAGTATTTTACAAGCATAACATTAGTTAATACAGTGGTTTAAGTATACTAAAATTGTATTTTTAAGTTTAATATTTTATAATAAAGGGTGAAATTGGAAAATTATACTATATTAATAATTAGAAATATGATACCCCTTTGTGAGAAAAATGAGAAGTAAACAGTAATTTTTTGCATGAATGTCCATGTCATTCTTTTTATATTTTCCAACTTCATCCCTTATATTCCATTTTGTGTAAAGTGTCTAAAAGTTATTATTATTGTCATGGAGAGAATTGCAATATCATTGTTAATGGTGTGTTATTTCATACTATGTTTGATTGCTTTTGGATACTTTCCCTCAAGTAGTCTTCTAAGAAACACTGTTTAAACCTTACAAAAGCCACCTTAGAAGTTACATATTGAACACTAGCAAATGATATTTTGAAACTAACAAAATAGTTTTAGAAGTTTTTTTAGAGAATTAATATTTCGACTAGTTAAAAAACCCGAAAGTTACTTGAAAAATTGTTATCGAGTATCATATAAATTTGTTGGGGAGAGAATTGTAAATTTTTAGGAATCAAAGTTTATTTATTTTTTTGAGAAGAAAGCATGAGATATTCCATTGATAGATAAAGAGGAAATCAAGATATTACACACTACTTGTACAAGATATTTAGAACTAGAAACCTTATACAATAATCTAACATAAAGCTTAAAGGTACTTACGGAGTTGATGGAGTAAAATAGGATCATCTTTCGAATGCTCCACTCGGTAGCAATTTATAGCCGCAAACCAATGACCGGACAGTCTACCGAGTCCCACATAAAAACCTTTAAAATTCATCTTAGATCTACTCCCTTTCCACCAATGAAATAGCTCCCTCTCCATGGACCAACCAAATATCCATCTTATAGAACCCTTAATGGAAACAAAACAAGAAACAAACCTACAAATCTACACAAAGGGACACAACCCTAGAAAAAATCCTCTCGGTAGAGACAACAACACTAAAACAAAAAAACCAACAAAGAAATCTAAAAAAATAAAACTATACATACAGGGGGAACCATCACCAGTGAAACCATTGACGACAATCCCTAAAACTTGCACACACAAAAGCTCTTTCTAAAGAGAAGGGAGATGAAAGAAGAGAAGAGTGTAAAAATTTTAGGAATCTGTCACGACCCAGCTTGGGGCTGCAAGCAATGTACAGCTAGAGCTAGGTCTGACCTCACTAGCTTCTAAAATGATTTACTTAATTGCCTTTGTCGACTCTGTAGGCCTAAATCCACTGGTCTAAAATGGTTAACCCAAATTTGACTAAGTAGTTAAGTGGTCTAACTTATATATCATGTCAAATTTCAATCAATATCCGAAAACCAAGTTGACTATGTAGTTAACTTTGCGACTTTATTTCTCTCTCTTCCTCCACCAATGGCCATCGATCTCTGGCCATAGATCAAGAGCAAGGAATGCATCAACAAAAAGCTCTCATCAAAGGGAATCGGAATGCACTTAATTTCGCTAAATCGTTACTGGAAAGCCTTGAAAGTCTCGTCGAAATTTTTAACTTCACAACTGCCAATCGCGATTTCACCACCTTCCGACTGCCGGACGGAAAAAATAAGACAATGTTTGAATTGGCTCATCAAGTATCCAATTTCATGTACTCATTTGCTCCGATTGGCGCCGAAATTGGAAAATGAGGTTTGGATTTGGTAAATTTCCAAAATGGTACCTAGCCAAAGGAGGAAGAAGGTAATAGTTCTCTCTGGTCTTTGTCTGAAATTTACATTTTAGTCCCTAAACGATTTTCCCGCGAGCAAAATGTTAATTTGTTTAAAAATTTAAACATGAGGTGTTAAATTGTGCACACGCAAATATTAGAGTTTTATTCGGGGAAAACCCCAAACGTTAGGTAATTTGTATATTAGGCCAATAATAAATTTCACGCCAAACTATTGGTTTGATTTAGGGTTGGTTATATGGAGCAGATCAAGTCTTTTCTCAATATTGTTAGTTAGGATAATTCCAATTCAGACAAACAGGAGCTATATAAGCCCCACGTAATCTAAATATTAAGTCTTAAAATAAAAGGATTACCACAAAAACTCATACCTATCATTTGAGATGACCTGCAAGCCACGTGATCACTGCAACCCCATCACCACCACCATCGTTGGGTCCGCCGCTTGCAATCATGGAGATGCCTCTCTTAGCCATATAATATCATGGCCGCTGATTGTAATTATACATCAAACATTCAGGCCGTCTCATAAATTTGAGTGGCCCTGTATAAAGTATCAAAATTAAGCATTGAACCTTATGTAGATTAGGATATGTATAATTGAAATGGATCAAAAATATGTATTTTAAAAATGGCTCAGTGGAAGATGCTATTAAAAATAAGTTATGTGTCATAAGTTCAATAATAAAAGTATATATTTTAATGCTTTTTTTTTTTCAAAAAGTAATGAGCTTTAAAATTTAGGGTCATGTACGGTCGATCACTTTACACATGCTAAAAGACGGCTTGCAAACATTATTGTACAGCATTATAATAAAAATGCTCCGGTTTTTTATCTGGCTTATCAAAATATAATTAAATTAGTTATATAGATATTACTTTAACTGGAGTACATTGTAATAACGGTTTAATTGCATAATTTGTAATTGTAATAACTTAAGCCAAAAATATTAAAATCATAATATGACAAGCGGACAAATAAGTGGGATTGACACTCTCTTTTAACTTTCTTTTACTTGCTATTGTGTAGTGCGACAAATAAGTTGAGCGGAGTCGAGTACCATTAAGTTCAGGCTCTAAACTTGGATTTTGATGGTAATCTATTAGAATTAAATCAATAGATCTATATTGAAAAAAAAAAAAAAAACAATTGTAAGCCAATTGAAACTATTTGCACGTTTGTGAAGTGATGAATGTTTTTAACTATTTGAAATAGCATTGTGCGTCTCAAATTTGCCCACATAACTCTATCTTGAGTTGTTCATCCTTATCACCCAATAAGAGCAGGAATTACCACTAAATGATACGACCCTTAACCTACAATCATTACACATCTCCTACAAACCACATGATCACCATCCAAAATCAACAATTGTGTGGGTCATCTCATGTACAATCATATAAGACGTAATTTGAACCACAC
Source organism: Croton laevigatus (assembly GCA_949640765.1). NCBI lineage: Eukaryota > Viridiplantae > Streptophyta > Magnoliopsida > Malpighiales > Euphorbiaceae > Croton > Croton laevigatus. The sequence goes on along the minus strand of CATIWJ010224873.1, from coordinate 16,845 downwards.
GATGAAATGGGAGTGTGCTATCCAATGATTAAGAATAGAGACAAACATTTTTGGGCCCCAAACTGTGATAATTAGAGGCCCAAATGTTAGGGCTGGTTTAGAACATTAGCCCTGATTTTCGGCCTTACGGATCCGTACTTCATCCACCACTTAAAAATTAGTGGTTGGTAGTTAATTCAGTTTATTGCGTGGAGTACAAAGCGTCTCATTTCATTTTGCTCCTTAAAGAAAAAGCATTAAAAATATTATATGGATTGTACTACAAGATAAATTAACTATTACTCTTAAGAAGAAGATATACTATTTAGTATTACTAATTGCACTACGTAATCCGGTAAGGGATTCTTCTAATTTAATTAAAAGTTTCAACTTCAAATTTTAAAAATGCAATTGCATTATAACTTAGTACGAAGAATTTTGTCATATTTAGTGGTTTTATCTAGTTTGAATTCATATTAATTAATGTCTGATTTAGTTTAATAAAAGTACAATTAATATTGCTGATCATGCGTAACTGTATTAAAATTCGGTAGAAAATGTTTTATAATCATCAAGGTCCTATTGGCTTGAATTAGTTGTTTTTTTTTTAATATAGATATTCCTAAATCTATCCTAATCTAAGGAGGAGAGGGAGGTAGGAGTCGAACTCGGATTGTGCCGAATTAGGGAGAAGCTCAACGCCTTAACCAACTGGGCTGAAGCTTGCTCCTTTGGCTTGAATTAGTTAGCTTTCATAGTTTGCTTATTAAAAATAAGATGGTTACGTAAAAAATAAATATATTGTTAGTTTATTAACATAAATTATTTTTTATACGCAAGTAGTAGTATATTTTGGAATATACATATGTTTTGACAAAAAACACTTCCTTTAAAATATTAGCTAGGAAATCTTTATTTGCGATTTTGTAAAGAACATATGGTGGCAGGTACTTCTTATTTTGTATTCTAAATCACCTTATTTAGATTGAAAGATGGTCCAAATTTCACCCTAATTATATATTTTGAAACTAAATTGAAATAGCTAAATGTTCAATTTGGCCATTAGACTTATTTGTGATGTATAAATAGAGACCAACTCCCTCACTATTTCACAATTATCCAATCCCCTTTGAGCATTATTCTAATGGAAATTATAGTTAATAGTACTTTTTTTAATGTTTAGTTTTAGTAAATAGCACTTTTATATTTTTATTAGTTTTATAATATTTTATAAATATGCCCTTAGTTAAATTATTATTACTTTTTTTTTTTTTCTAAATCAAATACTGACATATAAATTTATTTTATTTTATTTCCTTAAGTGCCTCCTATTTCAGCATCACCATCGGAGCACCGCCAGTCGTGGGAAAATAAATTTATTTTCTTTCAGTCGCTGCATTAGGGTTGCGGGGCACCAAAAAATAAATTTATTTCCTTCCACTGCTAGCTACCAGCCTTTGGAAAATAAATTTATTTCCTCTTTTATCCATTCAAACACTAATATATAAATTTATTTTTTCTTTTTTTTTTTCACAAACTTAAGTATATAAATTTATTTTCTTATATTTTTTCATGAATTTAGGACCGGTTGTTGATGTATAAAAATTTTAGGGGGGTTTGTAGGCTTCCCCACACCTTCTCAGGAACCTCGCTTAATCAAACCATGGGTGTCCGACCTCTTATCGCGATCGACCTCTCATGGGCCACTGACCTGACGATGAAATTAGGCCAACTGGCCGTTGGCATTAGGTCTTTCTCGCCCCAAGCCACCACTAGCTTGAATGACACTGCCTAACCACCACTATAAATAGCTCACAATTGTCATTAATCAGACCAAGAAAAACCCAAGTCTTCAATTGTTTGTAATTTCTTTTAAAAAAGAGGACTGGATGGGAAGTTTTGCATTAAATCTTCTTCTTCCTCTCGAAAATACTTAGCACCTCTAGACTAAGGATGAATTCAGATTCAACAAGTGATTACTCAATAGAACCTCCATCATGGAGTGGATCGGGGATTGATGCCTCGGGCTGAGAATCAGCGGTGGCCAGTGGCTATTGCTTCTGTGGCAAAGCGTTTGTTATCATCTTTTATAGTTTAGGGATTTACTTTGATTTCATGATCAAAGTAATGGCGGAAGGCTTCTAACGCCGATGAGCGAATCCAAATGGTAAAAAATGGCCATTCCGACGAAGTAGGTTGGTTTGGATCCTTCTTTTTTTGATTTTGCAATCAACAAACAGTTTTTTTATTCGTTGATGATAAAGAACAAGATGAAGGATAAACAGCTGGAGCCCATGTTTTTTTGAAGGGGCAGTTTTGGTTTATTAAAAAATTTTGAGTTATATTTTGGATTAAACATATTTTATGGTTTTTGTTTTTCTAAATGAAACTATGATACTTGCTATTCACTAAATTTTTCTTATTCCAATTGTCTCTCTTCTATCTATTATTCTAAAATGTTTTCAGAGTTAATATTAGCTAAAATAAAATTGAAATTATAATTTTAAAATTAATTATTTGATTAGTAGATTGAACCTTATAAAAATTATAATTTCTGTTTAATTTCGAATAATGAAAATCATTCATCTTTTAACTTTTGCTTTTGACTTATTTTTTTATAATTTAATTCAATTGAACACGTATTTATATATTTTTAAATGTAATTTTTATATTTACAATTTTTATATATTTAAATTAATAATTTTAATTTTAAGGCTATAAATTAAATACAAATGACAATTTTCAAACTATTAATCAACTATATAATAAATTTTAAAAATTAGAATTTGAAATTTATTTATTTTTTATAATTTTTTAGCAATTTATACATAAATTTATTAAAAGTTATAAAAAATAACACTAAGAAACTATAAAATATATTAAATTGATATATTTTTATTCCAATTTAGGGAGAAAACTTAACAGTAGAAAAATTTAAAAATAGATAAATTGAGTATCACATACAAGTTAAGGTCCGAATTGAATATTTAATCATTTTAATTTAGTAAAAAATATAATTGGGATGAAATTTAAACAACTTTTTGAAACTGGATTGAAATCGTACAAAATGTCAAAATATAGTGATTATGTAATGAAATGAAAAATTTAGAATGAAAATTGCGTACACTCGCACGTATAAGAGAGGATCTCTTCAAATCAATTATTTGATATGTCTCGATGACTAACTCAGTGACTAATATGGTCACATTTCATCCAATTCAACCCAACTAAAAATTTATTCATTTTATTTATCATTTTTAGTGTAAATATATGTTTATGTTAATGTTATTATAGAGACAGTTCGATTTTTTTGTAAGTATGGGCAAAAAATTGTAAATTTGTATATGAAAAAACATAGATCTCTTTCTCATGATGATAGGGAAATAATTGCTATTATTAAAGTAGTAAATCTATGCAATTAATTAAGGACCTAATCAGAAAATAATAGGTGCTATTAAACTAATATCTATGGTAACTTAACAGGGTAATTCAGTTGATGAGTTTGTTGCTCATTTGAGTATTTAGATGCTAGGTTCGATTTTGCATAGGCAAAACTATTCTCCGAATTAGAGTCTTCTCTGGAGTGCGTATGGAAATTAGTCAGGCTAAACATAGACCATAAAACGAACATGAATTTTAATTTTTAAGTTGTATAGTTAATATATTAGTAGCGGAAAATATCAAAGCGGAACATAATGGTTAATACATAAACTGTATTAGTCAAAGTTTTTGGTACTATATGCTCTCTACCATTTCAAAACATATTGAAGAACATCTTATTGAGTGCAAAATTATTTGAATCGAGTAATTAACTTTAGAATTTCAGTTTGTCTTTGCTTCCAATCCAATCAACTATGTGTCAAATTGTATTAATCCAATACATATTATTGAAAACTTTGATGTAATGTCCTTTTCTCCTATTCATTTAATGATTATTTTTCGCCAAAATGATATTAAGAGTAAAAACAAGCTAAGATTTTTTTTTTTTTTGGGAAAAAAAAAGAAGCAAAGATGTTTAGTCCTTTTACACACAAAATTGCATAAAATTATAGTGAAAGCTCCTATAACTATTTCATGTGATCAAGGACGAACGCAGAATCGAAGAGTGAGGCTGTGCCTTATAATTATTGTGGGGCTGGAACAATTTAAAAAAAAATAAAAATTTGGGAGGGCTAGAACCACTCCCACCATATACATATGTCTGTATGCATGTGATTACATCTTAAAAAAGTAAGAAGCAATTGCATCTTCTCACTTGCACAAATATGACTACTTATTAATCGATATATTTTTCAAAAATAACTTATCCAATTGGTATGCCTCCTTTATCATACTCCAATTTTTTTTCCCCTTTGGAATTGTGATTTCTGATTCCAAACCCATTTTGAATGATAGATAAAATATTAAAATGTTAATGCCTTTTGAGCTCAGTCGGCAAGCAAATGTAAAGACTCATATTCTTGCCGCTTTGTTTGCTCTTATGTTTGGAATAGGGGTGTCAAAAGCTGACACGATCTGCTAATCCGATACAAACTTGACCTGCTAATAGCATGTTAGAGTTGAGATTTTCGACCTGTTTAATTAAATGGGTCGACATAAACCTGATCTGAAAATAAATGGGTTATGTTCAGATTGAAAAATTTAACCCGCAGGTCGACATGTGTAACCTATTCATAATAATAATAATAATAATAATTATTATTATTATTATTATTATTTTATGTCTTGTATGTATATAAAATTAGTTTTGTAAAAAAAAAGTATATAAAATTAGGTTTTAATATTGAAATCAGGTTACATGGTTAAATGGGTTAGGGTCACCCTGAAATTAGCAGATTAAATGGGTTTCAGATTGAAACGTTTAACCCGTTTATCTTAAAAAAAAAAAAAATAAATAGATTAGGTCAACTTGTTTATTAAACAGATTATGTTAGAGTTGAACATGTTTATCTAAACAGATCAGGTTAGGGTTGAGGGGTTTTCAACCCGAACCTCCTTGACACGAACACGAACCCGACACGACACGTTCGACACCCCTAGTTTGGAATTATATTTCCGCTTGTCATCATATTATTATTTCTCAAGTGAATTAAATTTTATTTTCTCTTTAAAAAACATTAGAAAAGTGAGAATGAAGATATATTTTTATTTTAAATATTAGAGATTAATTAATAAGTTAATACTACTATGCTTAATCGCAAATTCTCCAATAAAATAAAACCCTCAAAATCCTAAACTAACGTATTACTTTTTGAAAATTAAATTTTCCAAAATTACAATTGTAAAAAATTTATTTTTTAGGAAGTTAAAAAAAATATCATTTATTTTATTTTATCAATTGAAATTAAATTGGATTATTTAAGAAAATGTAATGTTAAATATTCTTAAATATTTCTATAATAAATATTATTAAATATAAAAATATGGATAAAATCGAAATTATTCATAATTATAGTTTGGAAAGTGAATTTTCTAATGAGATTCCCTTGAATTTCTTATTTTTCGATAACTTATTCAAATAAACATTCAATTTACCAACTCTTAAACTTTCCCTTCTTCCTTAATCCCACAAAACAATATCTAACTAATAATGAAAACGAAATGGACCTACAAACCGACTAGTCATGACACTCTCCCCCACCACTGTGAAGTCTTAAACCTCCAGTGCGTTGACACGTAGCAACAATAATGATTGGAAATGCACACAGAGCATGCCACGTGGCGACCATCAATGCAACCACGCCATCTAATAAGCGAATAATTCCTCACCTATTTCTGGTAGTGTAAAAGAGACTTTCCAGAAACTTCCAGGAACTCCTGGCTAGAATTCAACGAAACATCTACCGGCTAGTATTCGTCCACGTGTCTTCCCCTTCCCACGTGAGCATCCTACGTGGCATCCCTATTTTTCTTGAAAATGATACGCTCTTCGTTTATTGCTCGCTTTCCGAATCACAACTAAAACAATTTTTTTTCCTTTTGGTTTTCTTTTCTTTTCTTTTCCTGTCCGCTCTGGTACAGTACAGACATGAATGGGGAAGGAAAGGAGGGAGAGGAGAATTTGGCCATGGAAGAAATGGTGAATGAAAGGTTAGTATTTATGTTTGGATATCTCCCCGGAGCTTTGCCGCAAAGGTCGCCGATTCTGTCTCCGATTGTTGTAAGACCCGATGGTTACTCTTGGAAAGATGTCTGTGGCGGCGGCTGTGGATTTGCCATGGCTACTTCTGGTACTCTTATTTACTCTTTTTTTTTTTTTAAATTTATTTATTTTGCATTGCTCTTCCTTTTTTTTTTGGTTCAATTTTCTATATCTAGATTTGGATTATTTCGATTTATTTGTATTAACTGTAATGTAAAATACTGTTTGGTTCAGTTTCTTTTTGTGATTTCATGCTGTTGAGCCCTTGATTGGGGGAAATGTGATTGTTTTGCTTAATGGAACAGGAGTTTTTTCTTTTATTTTGGTCTTTCTCCGTGTGTTAATTTTACTGTTTGGTTGACGAGAAATATCGTTTTGGGGTAAATTAAGGTTTTGAGAGATGGATTTGGAGCTGGTTATTGTTATTGAGCTGTGCTGAGGGGTAAAAATGGCAAATACTAAATCTAATTGGAATGGTTTTGCTTTGCTGGTTCTTGAAATTTAAAATTAATGTGATTGTGTTGTTTGATTGTGAATGAAATTTAAAAGTGAATTTGCAATTTAAGCTAAAAGGTTTTCAGGTTAGTTAACTTGGAATTTAATTGGAATTGGAGTAATTAAGTTTATTTAGTATCTACAAAAACTGTCTGCTTGCTGCTACTCTCTTTCTGTTATCCTTTTATTTTATTATCTTTGGTCATAATCCTAAGTTTTTTGCTTTTTCTTGTATCTCGTTTAAGCTGTTTGTTTACTTATTCAATCATTTCTTTCCCTTATTAGGAAAATAGAAGTGTTTTTACTTATGCTTCTTTTTCAATCAGAAACTGGAAAGCTCATTACATGGGGTTCAACAGACGATTTAGGTCAAAGCTATGTGACAGCGGGGAAACATGGGGTAGAGTAGCACGATATAAAACCACCTTTTATATTCTTTTGGTCTTAAGCTATTTAGCTTTTTCGGAACTAAACTGCATTTCAATTTTTGGTGTTAAGGAAATTCCTGAGCCATTTCCTCTTCCGACTAACGCTTCCATTGTAAAAGCTGCTGCTGGTTGGGCCCATTGTGCAGCAGTTACAGGTAATTTTGATGTACTCATTGTATATGTAAGGGGATAGATTAAACGTGATTAGTTTGTTTCGACTAATCTACTTTATCTATGTCCTATATTTCCTTAGGTAAAAAACTGATCTTTGTAGACTGGTAGACTGAGCAAATTTTGATTTCTTAAGCACAGATCATGGAGAAGTTTATACGTGGGGCTGGAAAGAGTGTGTTCCGTCTGGGAAGATCTTTGGAGATCCATCAGTAATGGGAGGGCTAGACAAGGATGCGTTTGAAAGACACAGTCCATTTTTAACAGAACAAGGTAGTTTTGCTTTGCCTATTGTTCAATACATTTAAATGTATATTGGTTTGGATAAACAAGAATACTAATTTTTTGCAGTGAGTCCTCGCTCTCAAGGCTCAAGGGCTAGCGGTGGAAATGACAGCCGAGGAAGCGGAGATGAGAGTACAAAGCGAAGGAGAGTATCATCTTCAAAGCAAACAGCTGAAAGCTCGTCTTCTGGAGACGAGACTCTATCAGCAATGCCATGTCTTGTAACATTGAATCCAGGAGTAAGAATTGCTTCCGTTGCTGCTGGTGGTCGCCACACTTTAGCTTTGTCGGGTAAGTTCCATCATGGAAGAGACCCAGAGTTTGTTGTATAGTCCTCTCTGCAATATTTGCAGTGTGAAGCTTGAAGCTATGGGGGATCTTTTATTTTAAAGCAAGAAACTTGATGTATCCTAATTTTACCAAAGTTTCAGATATAGGACAGGTGTGGGGTTGGGGCTATGGAGGTGAAGGACAACTTGGCTTGGGTTCCCGGATACGGATGGTATCCTCTCCTCATCCTATACCTTGTATTGAATCTTCGTACGGAAAAGATAGAACTGGAGCACTTTCTCGCGGTGGCATGACTTCAGAGGGACATGGTTTTAGAGTTCCTGGAAGTTATGTCAGGGGGATTGCTTGTGGAGGGCGACATAGTGCAGTAATCACAGGTATGTATCTAAAGAAGTAATTTGATTTACTTCTATTCACAAGTATGACAAAATGTTTTGGGAGTTGGACCCAAGTCTTGTACTCTGTCATATTAAGTCGTCAAACTGAACTGTCTAGCTAACTGCATATTGTTTATCCTCTGGATTTTGTTGGTGTATTTTCCTCATGATATTCTTGCATAACAGATGCAGGAGCACTCCTTACTTTTGGCTGGGGACTCTATGGACAGGTATTACATCTTTTGCACGACTCATATTCTCTTTTTTCCATGAACTAAAATTTCTTATGCATATACCAGTATGTGCATAAGTTAGTGGATTTGAAGTTATATGTTCTTTTTCTGTCTCTGTGCAACATTCCGCAATTTCACATTTCTATTTCCATCACCGTGGCATTGATTAATGAGTTGAACCCATTATGGTATTTCTCATCTTATTGTTACTCTTGGTTTTGTACTTGTACTGCGTCAACATCCCTAATGGTATTTCTAGAAGCATCATTTTCATTAGCTCTTTCTTCAATGAAATGGTTGGAGTTTCATGTGTTAACTGTTTTTCAGAATTGATATGTAGGTAAAGTAGATAGTAATGATGAAGAATAAAGCTCTGTTGATGTTGAAGATGAGGTTCATCTAACAAGGAATAACAGTTACTCTATTTGTTTTAAATGCTCATCATCTTTTATTATAATTAATTTCATTTTTGCATCTTATAGTCTATCATCAGTTTAGAAATAAAACTATTTTAACATTCTTTGTCAAGTGCGGACAAGGGAGTACAGACGATGAGTTGATCCCAATTTGTGTATCTTCATTGCTGGGCATAAGGATAGAGGGTGTTGCTGCCGGGTTGTGGCATACCGTCTGCATTTCTGCCGATGGTGATGTCTATGCATTTGGTGGTAATCAGTTTGGGCAGTTGGGAACTGGCGGTGATAAAGCAGAGGTAAAGCACAATTGTCAACTTCTCTCCATTATAGGATAATGGATGAATATATGTTCAAACCTTAACACAATTTTTTGGGTTTCTCTGTCAGACCACACCTAGACTTTTGGATGCTCCAAGCTTGGAAGATAAAAATGCAAAAACTATCTGTTGTGGAGCTCGTCACACTGCACTGATAGCAGGTATTTGAAATATATTCAACTAGGCTTCCATTTCTTTCTGACATTGTTCTTTCCATTTGTTGCAATTGGATTACTTAGGAACTTAATACTAACTCTCTGCTTTTGTTTCTTGAAGAGAATGGGGAAGTATTTTGCTGGGGGTGGAACAAGTATGGCCAGGTATCATGCTTAACGTCTGCTTCTCAAATTCGGATTGCTTTCATTTTGTGCATCTCATCCCATCTTTAAGTATTTTCTACTCATACTTTTGTCAAGTATAAGAAAAGCTGTTATTGAATTATGCATGCACATATGTTATATATTGAATTTTGTATATTATTAAGTAATATCTCTAAAGCTAAAGAAGTTTTTACATGTTAATATGAGAATATATATTTCTAATGTGGATATATGGCGAAGTGGGGCAAACTAAGCTCATTTGCCGGAATCACTCTTTCCTGAAGTTGGATTTCCTTTATTGCGAAATCCGATATCTGCTAAACAAAGTTTGCATAAAACTGAAACTATACATTTGGGTGTGTGGCAGCTTGGTTTAGGGGATGTGATTGACCGTAACATTCCTTCTCCGGTGACTATAGAGGGTTGTGTCCCTAGAAATGTAGCTTGTGGCTGGTGGCATACTTTGGTTTTAGCCGAATCTCCTACTTGAGTAAATCAAGTACCATTGCCGATTTCGACAAACCCTGGCACAGTTTTGGTAGGTTAGAGATGTTCTTCCAATTGATACTTCATCATCATCATCATCATTATTATAATGTATATGTAAATACAGTAGCTGGAATGCATATACATGTGGTTGTAGTACTCATTAATGTATATGTAAATACAGTAGCTGGAATGCATATACATGTGATTGTAGTACTCATTCTTCCATGGCTTAGGTTTAGGTTCCTCTACTTAATACATATTGGTCTGGTCTTGAAATGTAAAACATAAATTTAGGTTGATTGTGTATATTGCTATTATCTTCTTTCTTCCTCCAAGCTGATAGAAATTTTTTCTTCTTTTACTATTTATTCCTGTGGAATGTGAATGAACTTATACCCTTGTTGGGTGCAGATTCGTGTGTCAGTTCTAGACGGGTTTCAGTTGTAGATTTGACGCATTTCAATTTTCGTCTTTTTGTAAATGTTTTCACAAATTATGCATTAAAATTTTAGATTAATTATACTGCATCTCGAAAGCATATTCAAATTTTGATTAGGCTCTCGAATATATTGATCTTGTGGTCCAAAAAATAAATAAATAAATAGAAGTGAGAGAAATGGAGACATGAATCTGTTCATATTTTCTTTCTTACTCTAAATAAAATGAGCTATAGATTACGTAACTCTTCATTGTTTGAATTAAGTGCTTTGTTTTCAAAAGTCAGCTCTTAGACTTGGACAATTTAGGCTGTCAGAAAAAGATTTCTTCTAACAAAATCTGAATATTCCAACTTAAAAGCATAAACACAATTTATTATTTAATATAGTATTTATAATGTTCTAGACGAAAATGGAAAAAAAAAAAATTATTGTAATGTTAAAGGCTGTGTCAAGTGCATGAAATTAGCTTTTTGCTTATAAACATTAAAAGTTACATGAATTAATTTTTAATAAAAAATTATTTAAACAAATAAAAATTATTTCTTTAAAGTTATACAATAATTTTTAGTGTTTTGACCGAATAAAATGCTAAAATTATTTTAAAAATTGTTAGGGAATACACTTAAATCTTTTTTATTTTTTTACCAAATACACTTATATCACAACCTTCATTTTTTCTACTTATTATTTCAGTTAGCGTTTTGCGTCATCTTATTACTATTTGTTCATTTTGAATCATGTAGTCAAATTCTGTTTATCTATTTTGAAAAGGCTAAACTCTATTTAAAAGCTCTGCTAATTATGTTTAAAATTTATTAAACTCCTTTGAAATTTAACAAACTTTTCTTTTATCTAGCATATTGCTACTTTCATCATAAAATATAAGTTTATTTTTCATAACATATTTTTTTAAGAAGACCAAATTTTTTTCATTTATAATTAATTTTTGATTAAATTAACTACGATATTCTTATGTTAATATATTCAGAACACTCGCTCTTATTTATTAAGGGAATTTTTTTTAAAAAAAATATTTAATATTAATACAAATATAGAATGATATTATATTTTAGAATTGAGAATATTTTTTTTGAAAGTTTTTTGTGCTTTTGGGGAATTTCGAAGATCATGCCTTTAATAGTTGGGGTAAGCATTGATTTATTTGTTTTTTCTTTTTTTTTATTAACTACGAGGTGTCACGGATCTAACTAAATTTTCATTCACATTGAAATACTTAGAAAGGGAATTTGCACTGATAAGGATTCAAGCCTATGATTTACTTTATGTGATTCATCTTAGCAGATGCTTACGAGCCACTCGAGCTATCTTATTTAGTGTTTTTTTTTTTAAAATTTTTTCAATAATGCCTTGTGGTTTGATCTGGATCAAATTGTTCCATGTAGGATTGATCTTCTTCGTCTGATAAAATTTATTATTATTTTTTTGATAAAATTGATTTTTTTTTTTTGGTATACCAGCATAAGAGAGAGTAAGATGTGCATCTTCGCAATAAATCAATACTTTGACAAAATTCCTCTTGCACGCAATATAAATGTGATCCACTAATAATCTAGTAAACATGCTGTTATCTTATCACTATCATTATTAAAATAATACAACTTTCTTAAATTAATAAATCGTTTTCAAAATAAGAGACGGTGCCAAAATTATTTAATTATTCCTAGCTAGTCAAAGCAAAAACAAGAAATAAAACTAATTAATTGGGGGAGTATGCGATTAGAGTCCAAAAGCAGTCAATTATCAAAATTTTTTTTTTCTTTTATCAAACTCTTAATTAAAAAGTAGGAAGAATAAATCTCTAAAATACTATTCTCACGTTCCACACCATTTTTTTTTTTTTTTAATAAAATTGAAGGGAGCAATTATATTGCTAAGGGAAAGTAAGTAGGTACAACTCTTGAAACTCCAGTTCCATATGAATACTTCAGCTGGAAGTGCATGAAAAATATGTAGGCTAAACTGCAAGGAATGACCCTGGCTAGTAAACCAAACCGTAACTATGTTTGCCTCCCCATACACATGTTGAATGTGCACAATCTAGTCCAGATTCAGTAATGTTTTAGCCTGAAAAACGAGGCTTGGAAAGCTTGAGGGCACCACCACTACGTTTCTTACAAGCGTTAACACAATCTGGCTATTCATCTCAACACACAATTGTCGAATTCCTTGATCCCTCGCAAGTTGCAAGCTTGCGACAAGTCCCCATAACTCAACATGAGTAATTGAATATGGGACTATTAGTGGAATAACATATATTTTTACTTTCCACTTAAAAAAATAACACATATGTTTCATAATTAGTGAAATAGTAACACTTTAATATAAGTCAATATGAAATTAATATAACTCAATATTACTTAATATAAGTTAATATAAATCAATATAAAATCCATATAATTCAATAAATGTAAATATTCTAATCAATATCAATCAATATAAAATTAATATAACTTAATATAAGTCACTATCAAAAAAATATAACTCATCAATATAAAAACTAATATAATATAATATAAATCAATATTAAATCAATATAAATATAAGTCTATATAAAATCAATATAACTCAATATAAGTTACTGGAACTCAATGTAAGTCAATATATATCAAAAAAACTAATCAATATAACTTAATATCAGTCAATATTTCAAACAATATAACCCAATAAAATCAATATAAGCCATAAAAAATTGAAAAAAAAAATATATAAGGGACCAAAATTAAAAAATGTCAGGCTACCTCCACCTTCTCCACTGTAGAAACCCTAGTCGGTAACCAGAAAATTTCAACGATGAAGAAATCTAACAAATCATATGCCATCGGAAAGTTTTCAACTCGTAGATTCCAAAGTTGCCAAACAATCCTTTCTGTATTTTAGTCTTTCAAAATGGCGCCTAAAATTATATTTTGATCCTTTTACAGTTAATTTTAACAAAAAAAATAGATAGAATGACTTTTTAATTCAATTTTATTGAAAAGAAGGAGAAAATTGTTTGTTTTAAAAACTACAAAGAGAAAATAGTTAAATATGTAAAAACACAAGGAGAAGATTGTAATTTTCTCTTTCTTATTGTAAGCTTCCCCTAAATCTGGGACCCTTCCAAGGGTATGGTTGTCTCACACTTAGTCTGAGAGGAGGTCGTCCTCATCTAGTTATAGGGTAAGGTCGCTCTTACTTAGTCCAGGAGATGTCACTTTTACCTTGGCGCAAAGAAATGTCACCTTACCGACCTCGATCTCCTAGCTTGGTTAGCCTGTTGGACCCTGATAATCTAGTAGTCTCTTAAGTTTCGAGATTTAAGGACCTAAAAAATCTTATTGTACACAAAAATGTCGTTATTTCATTGCCTATATAAGGTTAACATCAGGGCTTTCTTTTATATTATAAACACACTAGTAATAGTCAAATAATAAAATAGTTGAAATGTTGAAGAGTAACTCAAAGTCAAAAATGAAAACTAGGCTATCGTCGTTTTCAAACAAAATTTGGAAAATGATAGCAGCCTATAAATCCTGTCTTGTTTGGCTATTCTCGTCAGTCCCAGGGGCAGTTCAAAAGTCAAAACTATGAAGCCACCACCGCACCTCCTCCTCTTCCTCCTCACGGTGGCGCTTCTCCTAACATGCGTTTTCTCCGTTACGTTATGTCCCAACTGCGGCTCCACTCCAGTTCCCTACCCATTCAGCACCGGACCTACCTGTGGTGACCAATCTTACAAGATCAGATGTAATTCCGGTGTACTAATGTTTGACACTCTTAATAATTCATATCCAATCATTTACATCAATCCGTCAATCCAACGGCTGGTGATGCAGCCAGCAAGTCTCGTACCAAACACCTGCGTCACATCCGATTTTGTTCACCAAGGTATTCAGATGAACAGTTCTCTTCCTTTTAATATCACCGGCGACAACACTATTATGTTCTTGAACTGTTCGGAATCTCTTCTCGGTTCGCCCTTGAATTGCTCGTCGAATAGCTTATGTCGATTGTACGTAAATAACACTAGGGCAGAGTCTCCCTGTGAAGATGCTCCGATCTGTTGTACCTTCCAGGCTGGTGGTGGTACGACGGCGTATAGTATTCGTGTTAGAGACGCGGGCTGTAAGGCTTATACCAGTTTCGTTAATTTGGACCGAAATTTGCCTGTGGATAGGTGGCCAAGTCCAGGTGTTGCAATCCAGTGGATTTTACCGCAGGAACCGCTGTGTGTTTCTCAGGCGGATTGCGACGGTAAATCGACCTGCAGACCCGACCCGAGTACAAGTGGGGTCAGAAGGTGTTTTTGCAACGGTGGACTTCGGTGGGATCCTATTCAAGGGATCTGTACTGAAAGTAAGTAGGTGTCAAAGTTTTATTTTGCAGATATGGGTGTAAGAATTTGATTGGCTGACAAGTGGATTTACAATTTTTCGATGCAGTTTCGACGTGTCAAGATCCTGGGGGCTGTGGAGGATCCTCCAAGAAAGCACTTATAGCTGGTAATTTCACTTCTCCATCAACAGGCAGATTAATTACCATAATTTTTTTTAAAAAATAACAATAATAAAATGTATAGGAATTCAGGGATCAAAATTAACAATTCAGATTATAGATATTTGGTATAATTCATTTGTTTAAAATTTTTAATCTTGTACATATACCACACTTGGTTATGGATTGATAATTGGATATTAATCCAATGATCTTCTTGAAGTGATTAGTCACTCTTAAGTTTCAGCAAATTTGGCTTAGATAAATTATAGTTTGATAGTTACATGTTTCAAATGGTCTTTCCTCTTTTGTACTAACAGAACTCAAATCTTGTGTAGGTTTGACATCCGGCCTTGGTGCAGCAATCTTGGTGATCACAACAGCCACCATCCTATACAAACGCCACAAGCGCATCAAAGAAGCTCGAGAACGCGTAGCTAGAGAGCGCGAAGAAATCTTGAACGCGGGTGGAACTAGAGCAGCAAAACTTTTCACAGGCAGAGAAATTAAAAGATCAACCAGCAATTTCTCCCAAGACCGTCTCCTGGGTGCCGGTGGCTATGGTGAAGTATATAAAGGCATTCTTGATGATGGAACTGTTGTAGCTATTAAGTGTGCAAAGCTTGGAAACGCTAAAGGCACCCATCAAGTGCTTAACGAGGTTCGAATTCTATGCCAAGTCAATCATAAAAACCTTGTTGGCTTGCTTGGTTGTTGTGTTGAGCTGGAGCAACCTATCATGGTTTACGAGTATATTCAAAATGGAACAGTTCTTGATCATTTAAGTCAAAAATCTGGCGAGCTAGGCGTACTATCTTGGATGCAACGCCTCCAAATTGCTTACGGTACCGCTGAGGGTCTTTCCTATCTCCATTTCTCAGTTGTTCCTCCGATTTACCATCGAGATGTCAAATCTAGTAACATACTACTTGATGAGAAGTTAAATGCTAAGGTTGCAGATTTCGGGCTATCGAGATTAGCTCACAGCGACTTAAGTCACATATCAACTTGCGCTCAAGGTACTCTCGGATATTTAGATCCCGAGTACTATAGGAACTATCAGTTGACTGACAAGAGCGACGTTTATAGCTTTGGAGTAGTGTTATTGGAGCTCTTGACTTCAATGAAGGCGATCGACTTTAATCGAGGAGAAGATGACGTGAACTTGGTAGTTTATGCGCAGAGGATGGTGGAGGAGGAGAAGCTAATGGAAGTAGTTGATCCAATGCTAAAAGAGAAGGCTAGTAATTTAGAGCTTGAGACGATGAAAGCATTGGGATTTTTGGCATTGAGTTGCGTAGAAGAAAAGAGGCAAAATAGGCCTTCCATGAAAGAAGTAGTTGAAGAAATTGAGTATATTATGAGTATTGCTACATCAAAGAATGTAGAAAGCTAGATTTGGCATAATGTATTGGTATTGTTGTATTGATATGATTTATTTTAGGAAAAAAAGAGAAGTGTATAATAGTGATGATTGCAAAAAAAATTGGATGATTTAACTTTGGAAGTGGTGTGTTTTGACATGTGTAAACTTACATAGCCTGGATCTGTACATGTGATGTTTTGGTTTCAACAATTTAAAATTGACCCATAAATTTAAACTTTGTAAAAACGCTCTTATGCGGTCAAATGTAAATCATTTGATTATTTTACGTTATCATAATATTTTGAAGACTATTAAAATTATTTAAAAGTCTTTAAAATTAATTTTAAAATTTTCTAATTTGATTAGAAGAATAAGAAAAAAAATTTATTTTTGTTTTGAAATTGATTAACTTTGTTTCTGTCTGTTTCAAATCGTTTATCTTTGTTTATGCCCGTTTAAAATAGTTTGTATATGTTTATTCATGTTCAAAAATGATTTGTCATGTTTATGTCTATTTATGGTCATGTCAAACTTGTTTATATCTGTTCTTGTTTATATTCATTTATGTCTGTTTATTTTTGTTTACAAACTTGATTATGTTT
>CATIWJ010224858.1:0-10787 GCA_949640765.1 Croton laevigatus | reverse complement strand
CTCTCCAAAGTGGAAAGTTTGTTCCATCAAAGAAGGGTCTTGAAACATGATTGTTTTGCTCTTGAGATGTTGCCATGGAGATCAAACTCTTGCAATTAAGCTTGAAAAGAGAACTAAGCTCTGATACCAATTGTTGGTCCTTTGGCAACTAAGATAGGGGTGAATTATTGGCCTTCTAAAAATTGAAACGGAAATTTGGTGGATTACTAGAAGGATTTTTATAGTGGTTCGGTCAAAAACTCCTTGCCTACTTCCACTTCTCCAATCCTAGAAAGGAATTAGGTTCCACTAAGACACAAACAATAATACAAGAGGTTTTACAAGTTCACCTCAAACTTAGGGTTTGTGATTACCCCAAACTTACAATAAAATGAAAATAAGAATTTAAAGCTAATTCTTGAACTTTAACAACTAACAAAGGAAAGGGTTTATAGATAACCCAAATAACTAACACTCAAATAGTAAATAAATTTGATGAGAATAATGATTGAGCACAATGAGGTTGTTGGAAGATATGTTTCAGTAGTTGTGTTGTGTACCTCATTAATGCAAATTTGAGGGTATTTATACCCTTTCTTAAAAATCTAGCCGTTTGAGATTTGAAAATTAAAAACATCATAATTATTCTGCAGATGGTCGCGAGCGCGACTATGGTAGCGCGTGCGACCACACACAAATCCTCGAGACACACACCGACAGATTTTAAGGAAGTGGGCGGGAGCGTCTCAAGCACTAGCCGTTGAAGTGTGAAAGGAGCCTCGTCGCGAGCGCAATCAATGGTTGCGAGCGCGATGATTACAAGATTGTTCTTCAAATCGGCATTTGTGTGAGTGACGCGGACGCAATGGTAACAAGTATGTTTTGGTTGCGGAGCGCGCCTTAATTCTGAAAATTCCCTGTTTCTCAAAATAGTAGTCACGAGCGTGACACAAACATTGCTCTATTTCTGTTGCGGTCGCTATGGTCACATCAAGCTTTTTATTTTGCTGGTAGCGAGCGCGAGGATAACAATATTGTTTTAGATGCGAGCGTGATGATAACAATGTTTCCAAGTTGTTCAATAGTAGCGCGCGCGATGATAACATTCTTGTTTTGGTCACGGGCGCGATGGTCTTGTGATTATGAGCCAGTTGTATAGTTGCGAGCGCGACACATACAATTTCATGTTTAGGTTGCGCGCGCGATGCTTGACGCAGAAATTGCATTCTTGTTTTTGCTTGCTAGTTTGATTTAAATCTTCAAGACTTTTGCTATGAACATGATTGTTCTGTACTTTAAACACTTTTTGAAACATTAGTAGATCACAATTTTAGTTGGTTTTGTCAAACAATTAAAACAAGGGATTTTGGAACACTTAAGCACAACACTTTCTCTTCATGAAAATTGGCTTGGTCTTTCACTTCACAATTCTTTGCTATATGACCAAATCCTTTGCAATTATAACATTGAATTGCATTTTTCCCATCATCAGATTTATTTTTATGTCAACAATTTTTCTCCAAATGATTAGACAAACCACAATGAGAACATGTAGGTAGAGAGTGTACATTACCCTAGTTTCTCTCTTGACCATTTGATCTACCACAGCCTCTGCCGTAGCCCCAACATCCATGCCCACGTCCACGTCCCCTTTTATTGTTGTATCCACCACTTCCTGAGCCTTCAGACTTCTTCACATTAACCTTTGTTTGAAAAACTTGCTCTAAGGAAGCTCCAGCTGATCTCTTTAAGCAAGCTTCATGTGACTTAATAGAGCCCATTAACTCAACCAAGGAATAATTAGATAAATTCTTGGACTCTTCGATAGCAGCAACAACATGATCAAACTTAGGGGGTAAACTCCTTAAAACCCTCTCAACAACCTTTTGTTCTGTCAAATCCTCACCAAATGAGCAAATTTGATTTACAAAGGCAGAGATTCTCACAGAGAAATCTTGTATTGAATAAGTGGGCTTCATTAGTAATTTCTCAAAATCACGACGAAGCGTTTGCAACTTCACCGTCATTACTTTGCTGGACCCTTGATAGTGCTCAAGTAGCAAATCCCACGCCTCCTGCAAAGTGGTTGCCCCCATCATTCGTGGGAATATAGCATCATCCATGCTTTGTTGGATTAGGAAAAGCACCTTGGCATCCTTCTTCTGCTTCTACCTCAATTCATTTCTCTAGGCTGCTGTCAACCTTGCGGTTTGCTCTGGATCTGCAAGTTCTCCAAATCCATTTTCCACCAATTCCCACAATTCTTGAGATCTAAACAAAGTTCGTATTTTCACAGACCAAAACTGATAATTGGTTCCATCGAAAATTGGAACATTTTCAATATGAGTGGTTGAGTTATTGTTGTTGTTGGATGCCATTTCACTCTCTCTCCTTTTACACAACACTCTCTCACTTTTTTTTTTCTTTTACTATTCTATCCTACAGTCCCACGCAGATGTAAGCTCTGATATCAAGTATTGAAAGAGAAAGAAAATAACTCACAAGAAACAACCAAAAATCTTTGTGAACTGAAAATGGATTCTTTTCACTGATACTGGAAACTTAAACACTTGGACCTTATATAGACACTTGGCCCTTACAAATAGAAGCCACGTATTTCACTAACTTAACAATAACAGCACTAACATGAACCACGTACTCCACTAACTTAACAATAACAGCACTAGCATGAAATATCCCTAAACAAAAGCAACAAACAATTGAAAAGTGAAACAAGATAATTGCCATGTGATTGAACAGGTGGCAAAAGCTTGAATTAGTCAACATTTGATGATTTGTTTGATTATGAATGTTCTGAGGAAGAGTTGCTCAACTTGATGGCATTGCTCAAAAGGTAAATTACTTCATTTCTAATCACTTTTCAAATCTGTACAAATATATTCCAACTTACATATGTAAATTTTTTCAGGTGGGAGTGGAACAAAAATTCAAATGCAGACTGTTGCTTAAAGAAGATTGAGATAATTTTTTCTGCAATATATGAAACAACTAATGAGTTTTTAGAAAAAGAAGAAAAGGAGCAACAAAAAAGCATTAGAGATTATTTACATGAAATTATAAGTTTAATTAAACGGATAATAATGGTTCAAATCTTTTTAATCTTGTTTTAACAAAAAAAAATGTTGTTTAGTGGGTAACAATGGTAGACAGCATGTGGAAAGAGTTTAAATGGGCAAAAGAGAAATCAATTCCTTCATTGGACGAGTATATCAGAAATGGATATAAAAGCGCCGCTTTAGGGCCAGTTGTTTTGATTCCTCTGTATTTTCTTGGCTGCAAATTGTCTGAGCAACAAGTGAAGAGCGATGAATATCACAAGTTGTTTATGCATATAGGCACTATTACACGCCTCTTGAATGATCTCAGATCAGACAAGGTACTTGCTGCAGATTTTATTTTCTCTAGATCAAATACAGATTAACACCTCAAATTAAATGGTAATACAGATTATTTAGTTTCACAACTGACAACTCAGTAAGTTATTCTCAAAAAAAGACTGGAATTCACACCAATTAATTCAATTTTTTTCTTCTGCTACTCAAAGTGGTTGAAATAATTGATTGCAGAGAGAAATGGAACAAGGAAAACTGACCAGCTTAACATTGTGAATGATTCATGGGAAAGGTAGAGTCTCAGAAGAAGAGGCTGCAAAAGAGACAGAGAGAGAAATCGAGCGGCACCGTAGAGAATTGATGCGAATGGTGTTGAAAAGTGAAGATAGCGTGGTTCCCCGAATTTGTAAAGAATTGTTTTGGAAGTTAAGCAAGATTGTTCATCTCTTTTACATGGACACGGATCGCTACAGGTCTCCACACGAGATGATGAATGCTGTAGATTATGTCCTGCACAAACCAATACTTCTACCAGCATCTACAATGTGAAATTGTGAATGGTGAAAAATTATACAATGAAGCACTTACGACACGTCAGCGGTTGACGTGTCGTAACAAACCT
Organism: Croton laevigatus; assembly: GCA_949640765.1. Lineage (NCBI taxonomy): Eukaryota > Viridiplantae > Streptophyta > Magnoliopsida > Malpighiales > Euphorbiaceae > Croton > Croton laevigatus. Next base: position 6,833 of record CATIWJ010224858.1, on the reverse strand, counting down.
ATATATGAACGGTAAGTGTCATTAACTTTAATTATTTTAAGAAAAATAATAAATGATTGTATTAATGGACACATAAATCAAGTATATTTAATAAATGCATTTATTATTTTTCTTAAAGTTAATGACACTTGCTATTCATTTATTGGCTCGTTACGACACGTCAACCGCTAACGTGCCATAACTGCTTGATTGTATAACTATTAGTGAATGGTAAGGACAAGGATCTTAGGTTACATTGATGTGCCACGTCATATTCACATGTGCTCCACTAATAAATATCCTTATAGTATTTTTTTTTTTTTAAACCAAAGATAAATATCCTTATAGTTTAAAGTATATTAAATGTTAAAATAAATAATAAATTTTAATGAGTTTTGATATATGCACATTTAATGACTACACAATCTTTGCATAAAAGTATTTAGTAATAGCTAAAGAATTTTTTATTAAAGAAGTGAGAAGTCAATAATTTTTTTTTAATAACTAAAAATTCTTTATTAGAGAAGTAAGGGTGATCAAATTCGGTTCAGATCGATAAAAAAGTGATAAGGAAATATTGACACCAAAAATTGAACCGAATAAAGCCAAAATCGATATGAAACTGAACCAATTTTTCAGTTCGATTTCAGTTACACACACAAAAATTTCCCAAGAGACAAAATACAGCGGTTCATATACACTATCTTCCTTCACAAATTCATCACAAATACAAAGCCCTAAACCGATTTAAGATCTTCATCATCTCCCCTAGCTTCAACCAGTTACAAGAAAGGCAAAAACCCCAAAATCCTCTTCTCCTTCTCCTCTCTACAACACCACTACAGAAGGAACCAAACCTCTCCTCTACCACAAAGCAACGGCAGCAAAACCGAACCTCTCCTACTCTTTGATTAAGAGGATCGTACTCTAATATGGCTAACAATGAACACAACGAAGCAGATATAAAAGCTAAATTCCAATCAAGGACATATTTACAAGCTTAAAGAACTTAAGAAAATAAGTTAAGGGTTTACCTCTAGAAATGGGTCTGCTTCAAGCAGAACTTTTGTGAGGATCGATTTGAAGAATCAATCGTCAACGCTGCTTCATTTTTGATCGAAAGTGCTTGTTGCATATTCAATTTGATGATCGAAAGTGCTAACTGCAGAAACAATTTGAATATTTGAAAAACAAAACATAGACCATCTTAGAAGAATGAGACACAGCTTGGCGATTTTGGGAAAGAATAAACAATTAAAGAATCTGTTGAGAAGAAGAAGAAGAAGAAACGGACAAGAGGAAGTGAAAATAAAATGAATGAGCATAGAAAGGAGAGGTTTTCCCCCAAAATGAAAGTCAAGTTGTGGCATGGCAAAGAGAGGTTTGGGCTTCAAAAGAGAAAGGAGAAGAAGAGAAGGGAAGGGAAGGGAAAAGAGGCGGCGGCGGCAAAGCAATAAGGATTTTAGGGATAGAGAAGGGAAGGGAAGGGAAAAGAGGTGGCGGCGGCAAAGCAATAAGGATTTTAGGGATATATATATATATATATTTAAGTCGCAGGCATTACATCTTGTTGCGGGCGCTAAGCCGCTTCCTGAGACACTCGTCTAATCCCTACAAGGCAGTTGCGCGCGCCACTAGAGTTGCGAGCGAGACGTCAGTTTAGGATGTGATAACATGGATCTGGTGAGCTATCCAACGAGGTGTTACAATATGCTCAGGTAATCCATTGGTAGTAAGAGTTTTAGAATCTAATTTTTATAGGATGGAGAAAGACGATTGGAGAAGGTAGTTGGCAAAACTTAAATGCACACCGAATATGTAAATTTAACAAGTTCTCGAAGAAAGTTATAATGGGTTGGATAGAGATGCACAATATATATTTCTTGATATTGCATGTCTCTTTAATCGTTCGAAAGATATTAAATACTAGAAGGTTGCTGTTTCCATGCAAAAAGAGGAATAAAGCGTCTCCTTAATAAATCTCTCATAATAACCAGATTTGGTCTATTTCAAATGGATAACTTGCTAGAACATATGGGAAAATAAATTATGAATGAGGTAGTATTTTCACTGTGTATTTAAGTAAAGAATCATGTACTATTTTTCCTTCACTAAATATTTTTTTCAAAAGATTTTTATTTAGTAAGGTTTTAAAGAGGCATATTCTATAGATATCCAAGGGGAAGTGTTCTGAAAAAAAAAAAATTAGTTGATTTAAAATTTCAATTTTAATTTTTTAATGACATTTTTTCATGACAAACATAAATTTTTTGTATTTATTTCTAAATTATTCTTTTAATTAACACAAAAGTAATTATACAACTAAAATATTTAATAATGTTGCTTGTATGTAGATTATAATTAGAGGTGAACAAATTTTGGTTCAAAAAATCGTGGATGATATTTGGGAAAAGTTAAAATGTATGCCTTCATCTTCTAGGTTTGAAAAAAAATTAGTATCTCATGTTGATGAGGTAAGACTGCATGCTCTTCAACTCTTTATCTCTTTTATTATCCATCAATATCGTGCTAGACATGAATTTGGTGAGCTATCCAATGAGGTGTTACGGTATGCTCAGGGTAATCCATTAGCAGTAACAGTTTTAGAATCTAATTTTTATGGGATGGAGAAATATGATTGGAAAAAGTAGTTGGCTAAACTTAAATGCATACCAAATATGTAAATTTAGCAAGTTCCCAAAGTAAGTTATAATGGGTAGGATAGAGATGCACAATCTATATTTCTTGATATTGCATGTCTCTTTAATCGTTCGAAAGAAATTAAGGTTGAAAGAGTATTAGAAGGTTGTGGTTTCTATGCAAAAAGAGGAATAAGGCATCTCCTTGATAAATCTCTCATAATAATTAGATTTGGTCTAGTTGAAATGGATAACTTGCTAAAACAGATAGGAAAAGAAATTATGAACGAGGTAGTCTTTTCACCACGTATTTAAGTAAAAAAATTATGTACTATTTTTTCTACACTAATTTTTTTTTTTCCCACAAAGTTTTTATTTAGTATGGTTTTTACGAGATATATTTTTTAGACATTCAAGGAAGAGTGTTATGAAAAAAAATTTAGTTAATTTAACATTTAAATTTTAATTTTTTAAAAACATTTTTTTCATGATATACCAAGTTCATCATAAATTTTCTGTATTTATTTTTAAATTATTCTTTTAATTGACACTGAATTAATTATATAATAAAAAAATCTAATACTGTTATTTGTATGCATATGACAATCAGGAAAAAAAAAAATCGTGGATGATATTTGGGAGAAATTAAAATGTATACCTTCATCTTCTAGGTTTGAAGAAAAATTCATTAGAATTGAATTTCATGTTGTTGAGGTAAGATTGCATGCTCTTCAATTCTTTAGCTCTTTTGCTATCCATCAATATCGTGCTAGACATGGATCTGGTGAGCTATCCAATGAGGTGTTACGGTATATGCTCAGGGTAATCCATTGGCAGTAAGAGTTTTATAGAATCTAATTTTTATGGGATGGAGAAAGATGATTGGAGAAGGCAGTTGGCTAAACTAAAATGCATACCAAATATGTAAATTCAACAAGTTCTTGAAGTAAGTTATAATGGGTTGGATAGAGATCCACAATCTATATTTCTTGATATTGTATGTCTCTAAAGATATTAAGGTTGAAGGAGTATTAGAAGGTTGTGGTTTCCATGAAAAAGAGGAATAAGGTGTTTCCTTGATAAATCTCTCATTTTCCTAAAACAGATGGGAAAAGAAATTACAAACAAGGTAGAATTTTCACCGCGTATTTAAGTAAAAAATTATGTACATTTTTCTTTCGCTAAATTTTTTTTTCTAGAGGGTTTTTTTAAGTAAAATTTTAACGAGTTATATTTTTTAGATATCTAAGGAGGAGTGTTATAAAAAAAAATTAGTTGCTTTAACATTTCTGTTTTAATTTTTTAATGACATTTTTTCATGATCAACCAAGTTCATCATAAATTTTCTGTAGTCATTTCTAAATTATTCTTTTAATTAACACTGAAGTAATTATATAACTAAAAAAATCTAATACCGCTCCTTGTATGCATATGACAATCAAAGATGAACAAATTTTGGTTAACAAAATCGTGGATGATATTTGGGAGAAATTAAAATGGATGTCTTCATTCTCTAGTCTTGAAGAAAAATTAGTTTGAATTGAATCTCGTGTTGATGAGGTAAGACAGCGTGCTCTTCAACTCTTTAGCTCTTTTGCTTTTCATGAAGATCGTCCTAGACATGAAATTGGTGAGCTATCCAATAAGGTGTTACGGTATGCTCAGGGTAATCCATTGGGAGTAAGAGTTTTAGGATCTAATTTTTATGGGATGGAGAAAGATGATTGGAGAAGGTATAGAGATGCACAATCTATATTTCTTGATATTGCATGTCTCTTTAATCATTCGAAAGAAATTAAAATTGAAAGAGTACTAGAAGGTTGTGGTTTCCATGCAAAAAGAGGAATAAGGCGTCTCCTTGATAAATCTCTCATAATAACCAGATTTTGTCTGGATGAAATGTATAACTTGCTAGAACAAACGCGAAAAGAAATTATGAATGAGGTAGTATTTTCATTGCATATTCAAGTAAAAAATCATGTACTATTTTTCCTTCGCTAAATTTTTTTTTCCCACAGGGTTTTTAATTAGTAAGGTTTTAATGAGTCATATTCTTCAGACATCCAAGAAGGAGTGCTATGAAAAAAAAAAATTACTAATTGCTTTAACATTTCAATTTTAATTTTTTAATGACATTTTTCATGATGAACCAAGTTCATCCTAAATTTTTTTATTCATTTGTAAATTATTCTTTTAATTAACACTGAAGTAATTGTATAACTAAAAAAAAAAAAAATTAACACTGCTGTTTGTCTGCATATGATAACCAGAGATAAACAAATTTTTGTTCAAAAAATCGTGAATGATATTTGGGAGAAATCAAAATGTATGCCTTCATCGTGTAGTCTTCAAGAAAAATTAGTTGGAATTGAAAATCGTGTTGATATGGTAAGATGGCATGCTCTTCAACTCTTTAGGCATTTTGCTTTCCATCAAGATTGCTCTAGACATGGATTTGGTGAGCTATCCAATGAGGTGTTACGGTATGCTCAGGGTAATCCACTGGCAGTAAGAGTTTTAGGATCTAATTTTTATGGGATGGAGAAAGATGATTGGAGAAGGTAGTTGGCTAAACTTAAATGCATACCAAATATGGAAATTCAACAAGTTCTCAAAGTAAGTTATAATGGGTCCGATAGAGATGCACAATCTATATTTCTTGATATTGCATGTCTCTTTAATCGTTCGAAAGAAATTAAGGTTGAAAGAGTACTAAAAAGTTGTGGTTTCCATGCAAAAGAGGAATAAGGCGTCTCCTTGATAAATCTCTCATAATAACTAGATTTTTTCTAGTTGAAATGGATAACTTGCTAGAACATACGGGAAAAGAAATTATGAACGAGACAGGATTTTCACCGTGTATTTAAGTAAAGAATTATGTACTTTTTTTTTTCACTAAATTTTCTTTTCCCATAGAATTTTTATTTAGTAAAGTTTTAATGGGGCATATTATTTAGACATCTAAGGAGTGTAATAGAAAAATATTTAGTTGATTTAACATTTAAATTTCAATTTTTTAAAGACATTTTTCATGATAAACCAAGTTCATCATAAATTTTGTGTATTCATTTTTAAATTATTCTTTTAATTAACACTGAAGTAATTATATAATAAAAAAAATCTAATATTGTTATTTGTATGCATATGACAATCAAAGATAAATAAATTTTGGTTCAAAAAATCATGTATGATATTTGGGAGAAATTAAAATGTATGCCTTCATCTTGTAGACTTGAAGAAAAATTAGTTGGAATTGAATCTCATGTTGATGAGGTAAGACAACATGCTCTTTAACTCTTTAGCTCTTTTGCTTTCCATCAAGATGGTCCTTGACATGGATTTGGTGAGCTAGGGTAATCTGTTGGCAGTAAGAGTTTTAGGATCTAAACTGTGCTGTTCATACTCAAAAATGACAATAGGTAAAAGAGTTCTTAATCTCATGTTTTTTCTTTTATTTATTCTCAAACTCTTGTCTCTGTCTTTTCTTTTTCAATTAACAAACTCATTGGTTTTTGTTTTACTACTAATTAATACTAGTAGTACTTTACTTTTACATATTAAACTATCTTCCTTTCTTTTTTTCACCAATGCATGGTGCATTGGCAATCGTCGTTGACGGAGATCTTTAATCATGTTGGTGGCTATATGTTTTTTGTAATTAATCACTCACATTTGCTGTCATTATTTCTTAATTTGGATTTCCCTAAGGAAACTTCCACCCATTAAATCGAAGTAGGCAATAGATTTCTTATATTATATTACATGTATAACCGTCTCATTATATAATTTTTTAAGCTGCAGAAACCCCAATATATATATATATATATATATAAAATCAAAAGAGTTGGTCCAACATAGTACGAACAATTAGACTGTTGAGTTTCGATGATTCCTTGCCGCTGCCGCTGAATTGCCTTTGCCAGCAGTCTTCCCTTAGGCCCCTCCCGGGCTACATCTCTGTGTTTCAATAAATTATATTCTTATATATTTTTTGTTATTCGCTTTCAATTTTGTATTTAAATAAGTATTTGACTCGTAACTAACATTTAATGCATTTTTCAAGCAGCATAAGCTTCAAGATGACTTGGCAAAGATGGAATTGCTTGCAACAGTTGCTAGGAAAATATGGCATTTTAGAAATGAGTGGGTTTGGAATGGAGTTCAGATGGACCGTAGATCTTTTCAGGTTTCGGTACTGGCAGCCATGGAATATGG
>CATIWJ010224856.1:0-18197 GCA_949640765.1 Croton laevigatus | reverse complement strand
AAGTGTGATGCAATGTATGAAAAGTGTCTAGGGTGCACAATCCGTAAATTAATCCTTTATGAAAATAAAATTACCAAATTAATTACTTTAAAGAACTCAGTTTCCGAAAATACGACGATAAACAGAACTCTAATAGCTTTCACATTCATAAAATCCCATTCATTAAAACCAAATTCCAATCTTAAAGCTTATATTTCTAATTCACTTTAAGTCTTAAAAGGACGAAATCGGGTAATGAAATCAACTTTCGTTATTCATTCAAAACCTATGTCGAACAAACGGCGACTAACCATTTGAACTCTAGTGAAAAATCAATCCAATTAAGAAAAAAAAATAATCAAATGGAATTAAAGCACAAGGTCCATATCATAATTAACTTCATACCACACCCTAGACGAAGATAAAATTTAGCTCATGTTTGAAGTTTCAATGCCTAATAATTCAAGTGAAAAGCTGAAAATAAGAATAATAAATAACTATATCCAAGCAATTCAATTCACAAAATCACTTCAAAACTCAATCTCAATCCAATTACAAAATCTAGATTAATCAACCAAAATCACAATTTCAACTAAATCAATAGACAAAATTCAGCTCATCACACACAAGAGTTTTAAATCAATCAAAATCAATTAGAGGAAACAAGAAAAGAAATGAAATATTAACCAAATTTAGTGCTCCAGACGTGGTGAACAGCTCCCTCCGTTGCCGGTCGGAATCTCCTCACTGCCATTCCAGTCTCTAGTTCAGGTAGAAGTCACGTCCTTGTTCCTCTGATCTCCGTTGCGTCCAATACTAAAAGAACCTCAAAGCTGCTGTTCCTTCCTCATTTAGATCGTGCCGAGCAGCAACTCCCCCAGAAAATCGTGTCAAGAGCCCAAGAAGAAAACTCCGCCTTGTGTCCAGCCCCGTCGTTTCCAATTGGTACCAAACCAGTAGCAGATCACCATCCCCTTCACAATCCAACTGCTGTTTCTTTCGTGCCTCTCAAATTGCTTCCTTTAACTTGCCTCCAGAACCGTCCGGCGTCTTCTCCAGATCGCCGTCCAGCCGAAGTCGTCTGCTCTATATTTCGAACGTCCTCTTCAGCTCGTGGTCTCGTCTCCTTCGTTCCTCTCCTGTGGCCTCCGTTTCCGATCGGCTTCAGCAGGAAAAAAAAGATGGCGTCGTATCTCGATCGCAGTCCTTCAGGCCGTCGTTCTGCCCAAGAAGAACAGATCAGATCGTGCCTTTGGTTCTTCCCTATTCAGTGTACAGCCACCCATCTCCATCTCCTCCACCGTGTTTCTTTTCTTTCCTTCAATTTTCAAATCCTCTTTTTCTATTTTCTTCAAATTCCCATAGTGCCCTTCTGATTTTTCACTTTTCTTTTCTTCCCATTGCCAAAACGCCATTTTCCATGTGTTTTGATGAAAATCTACCATTTAATCCCTCAAACCTGTTGTCCATTCCATTGTGCACTATTATCCAATTATATCTTGAAAATGAAAATGTAGAAGATTAGTGCTAAAATTAATAATTAATCTATCAATTACATGAAAATTAAGCAATAAATCTCAATAAATATATATAATTTTATCACAAAACATTTGTGATCACCCCAAACTTAAAATGAATAAGAGAATAAGAGTTTAAAGCTTAGTCTTGAACTAAACAACTAACAAAGAGAAAGGTTTAAAGATTACCCAAATAACTAACAATCATGAAATGAATAAGATTGATAAGAATTAAAGATGAAGCACAATAAGGTTGATAGAATATTAGATTTAGTAGTTGTATATTCATTAATACATATTTGAAGGGTATTTATACCCATTTTTGAGATTCTAGCCGTTTGAAACTTAAAAATAAAATAGCATAATTTTTCTGCAGATGATCACGAGCGCGTTCCTGGTCGCGCACGCGACTACTCATAAGCCTCGAGACGCACACCAACGGATTCCTGAAAATGGGGCGGCAGCGTTTCACACATTAGCCGTTTTAATTGAATTTTAAATTGGTCGCGTGTGCGAGGGACGTCGCGAACGCGATGGTCATATTTTCAGTCTTCTAATGGTTATCTGATGTGTTGATCGCGAGAGCTTTTGTTTCCTTCGCGAGCACTATGTAAACATAAAGCCTTATTGTATAGTGGTCGCGAGCGAGATAGTAACATTACCGTTTTGATCGCGTGCGCGTTAAATCTTTGAAAAGCCACTGTTTCTCAACTATATAGTCACGCACGCGTCACAAACATCTCTCTGTTTTTGTCACGAGCGCTATGATCACATCAATCCTTTTCTTTATCTAGTAGCACGCGCGATGATAATGCTTCTGTTGAAAACGCGAGAGCGATGATCTGTGATTACGAGCCTTTTGGATAGTCGCGAGCGCGACACTTACTCTTTCGTGTTTAGGTTGCGTGCACGAGACTAGATGCAGAAATTGATTTCTTTGCTTTTGCTTGCAAGCTTGATTTACATCTTCAAGTCTTTTGCTATGAACGTATTAGTACTACATTTAAACACATCTCAAGTTTATTTTTGGCAAATAATCAAAACAAGGAATTTTGGTACTCCAAGCACAACACGCATTGTGTTGTCGGCTACATCAAGCAGCTGCAAGTATTCATCTGCTCCATCAATGAGACACTATACACACAGGAGCATACAAATATAAGCATTTGCTTTCAACAGAATGCATTTGCCATTCTTGCTCAAAAAAAAACACAAAAAAGAGAATTTATCTGCCACTCCGCCTTAAAATTTATTTATCAATTTCAGGCTACAAAAGATTACATGCAATAAGTGACAACTAGCTAATTGGCTTATGAAATAAGGCTTGTTATAATTTATAAGCTGAAATATCATTAGATATTGTAGCAAATCCCTTCCAACTTTTATCGGGTCATACTTCATACATAATGCTCATAACTTGAATATGATATCCAAAAGAAATAAATTTCAGGGAAAATTGACTTTATCAGCTACTGCCAAACTCTTGCATATTCGAGCTTTTTGATCGTCTGGTATATCATCGGCTTCAAACACTACATCGAACAACTGGAAGAAATATCATGGCAATTTTATGTTCATCCAAGAAACCAGTAAAAGCAAAGAATGTACTGTGGAACTCAGGATAAAGCAAAAGGTACCTGAACAAGCATCTGGGAGATTGGATTGCAATTATATTATTGACCTCCTTGTTAACCAAATCAAAGTTATGAGTTTTACATGCCACATAAAGTGCACTGACAAACTCTTTTAGAATGACCTGATAAACCAAATTGACAAATGAAAGGATTCTCAATTCAGCAAACTACCTTTCTTTGTTATGCATAGCTTCCTATTTACCAGGCCAAGACCTAGGTTCTCTTGGCAGTTAGCTTCAGGACAAAGTCATCATATATTTTACTTATGATGCCTGAGTATTGACTGCTATTACAAACTAAACTAGATCACCAAGATAGAATTTATACAGAACATTTTAAGTGAAAATAAAAGCAAGGAAATGGGATATTTAAGTTCAGAAAGTGAGAAATTCGTCATTTTACCCTAGATACACTTATTAGGTCTTTGATGAAATTGTTGATACAAACAACCGAGCAGCCCCCTGCAAAAGTTAATAATGTATCATTCCAACTTCCATTAGAAGAATGGCCTCTATTCATAGATTTTTCCATTGAACATTCGACATTTAAACAAATTAAAAAGAAAAAAAGATGTTTACAAGAAACAAATTTTATAATAAATGATCAAAAGCGATACTGGAACAAATATGAAATCTATTACTACAATCAATTATTAAATACATATAAGTCCTATATAATCATAACGCCAAATTAAGTTAATCCCATTTTGAATTTATAATATAAACCCTAAAACAATTTCATTTAATTTAACAACCTCTACTCTATCAATTTACAATTCATATAATGTAAACAAACAAACAATTTAAATTAATCTTAAACATTTTCAATTTCTAATATAAACCCAAAAATAGTTTAACCCTAAATACTCTCCCTCTAAACAAATTACATTTAACAAATTATTTAACCAAACTTACCTAATTCCGGCAGAGGACCGGCAGTGGCACGGTGGCAGCGTCAGCAAGCTAACGGTGGCGGGCGGCAGTCAATTATTGTTCTCCTCAGTTTCGTTGTTTTCCCTTCCCAATTTTAGCAGCTTCGTGCTGCTGCTGCTGCTTTCATTATCTTTTTAAGCAATTTATTTTTTTTTTTCTGTTTAATCTAAAACGTCGTCATTTTAGGGTTACAAAAAAAATTTTAAGTTATACGGTGCATTTTGAGTGTTTATTTTTACCTCCCTTCAGTTCTTTCCTTCTTTCTTTTCTTTCCATGTTCTTCTTCCTTTACATTCCGCCTCGTCCAATGACGCTAACCACTCCTCTGCAATTTCCATCCCCTACTCTCTCTATGTAAAATTTTTTTTCCAAAATTCCATCCCTGCATGTTAATAAAAAAAAACAAACCATTTTGCTCCCTGAACTTTTGGAAAAAAGTCATTTTGCTCTCTAAACTTTGCTAGACACCACTTTAATCCTTTAACTTTTAAAAAATGATATATTTTGCTCCTTCATCATATTATTATTGTTATTATTATTATCAATTTTCACAAAAAATAGTAAAAAAATTCATCATCTTCTTTAAGCCCAGGGAAGGTAGATGGGTGAAATTTTTTGTAACCCACCCCATTTCGATTCATGCATATAGTGAAAAATGGGTACTAAGGTGGGGCATATAGTTAGTTTCTACTAGGGCTGTTAAAAGCTGACCCGATCTACTAACCCGACACGAACCCGGACTTGAAAATTACAGGTTAGAGTTGAGGTTTTTCGACCTGTTTAAGTAAATGTGTCGATATGAAACCAACCTAAAATTAAATGGGTTGGGTTATGGTTGGGGGTAATCAACCCAATTAACCCAAAAATTAGCAGATCAGGTCGACCGAAGCTGATCTGTTTGATAGCCCTAGTTTCTACTACTGTCTGTGAGGTGAGGTAGAGCGAGTAATTAGACGTGGTAGTCGTAACCCTAAAAAATCCATTGCATAAATTATATATATGCATAAATTATATATATGTATAAATTAAAAAAATTTATATAAATATTCAAACTAATACTACCTTTCTTTTTAAAAACAAAAACTACTCCTAATTTATACCATATAGATAATGTATCATTTAATTGAAAAATTAATTTTTATTTTTATTGGTTATTTTTTATACATTGTTTATTGTAAAACCATTTTATATATTTTTTTATTAGATAATTTATTTTAGAATATTTAAAATTATATGACGTTTTTCATTTTAAAAAAATTATAAAAATAAATTGTATGGAGCAAAATGTATCATTTTTTTAAAATTTAGGGAGCAAAATGTATCATTTTTTAAAGTTTAGGGAGCAAAATGATTTTTCGCATAGTTTAAGGAGCAAAGTGGCACGCGTGTACTACACGCACAACGAAGTTGTCTGGCCATGTACGCCGAAGGAGCAAAATATATTCAATTTTGTAACGTTAGGGATCAAAGTGGCGCCTCGAAAAGGAAAGGTAGCCAAATACATGTTTGGCCCAAAGCTGAGGGATCAAAGTATTATTAACCCGAAATTTTTTGGATCCATCTCATGTTGTATATGCTCATTTTTTGACAAACATACTTTTTTAGTGAGCAATTGCGAGACAACATTAGTAGAATATCGTGGAAGAGGACCTGAGTTTTTTGCTTTGGCAGCTTGTTTTTGTTAATGAATAGAAATATAATAGAGTTTAGGGTTATCAAATTGTTGAGCGCCGTTTGATTTTCAATTCAATTACTTTTTTTTTTAAAAAAAGATCATAAAATAAAATCATTCATGAAGAAGATATATAATATATATGGAACTTTCTAAATTAATTAAATTAGCTTTTAATTAATTAATTGAAATTTTTTTTTAAATACTAATTATTATAATATTATTTTAATTCATTTACTATTATAATTTATTAAAATATTATATATTAGCAGGTCTCACGAAATTAGGGATGGGGAGCCCACGGAGTGGGGAGTATAAAATCCATCATCACCCTATTTTCGCTAACAGGAAAAATCATGCCTCATCCTCAAACCTATGGGAAAAAATAATGCCCGTTCCCTCCCTATTTGGGTCGGATTCCCACGAGGAATGGAGGATCCCCTCCTCATACATATCCCTACTTTAAAATGAAAAAATTTTAACATTTTTAAATAAATAAAATACAAAAATTATATAAAATTTCACTAATTTTTCTCTTCAAACAAAGATTTCATTAATTTATTTTTTAAGTAGAAATTTTTTTAAAGTATAATAGTTTTCTTATTTGTGAATATTTTAAATAACAATTCCTAATAAATTTTATAACTTAAGTATTTAAATAAAAATTTTGTTAATAATAATTAATCATTTATTATTTTGTAACTTCTAAATCATTATTAATATAAATTGAAATTTAAAGACATAAACAATATGGATAATATAATTTCATTAACATAAATACAACAATTTTAATATGGAGTATGAAATTATTGAATAAAATAAAAAATTATTTTATTTTTAATTCAAATAAATTTACCTTTTTTTTTATAAAAGTAATAGTCACAATAGAAGACTAGACAAGCTTGAAGTTTTATAACGAGAATAAGAAATCAGAAGTATAACAATAATCGGGAAGACTGCCTACCCATAAACTGTACAACTCATTTTTCTAAGACAATCTAGCCAACCAAAGGACTAAGAAAATTACAAGGACTGAAACAAAATAAAAAACATAAAAATAGAAGCCAAAAAATAAAGAGATTAGCAAGCTAGCTGTACCTGCTACCCTACAGGCTATAAGTGAATTGTCATTAAGGCATTTTATCGAACAGTTGGGGCGCAGCTTGTGTCATAAACCAAACCAAGCCCAATCTGGCCTATGTCGATGTTATATAGCAGAGCAAATACAACCCGAAACAAAGAACAACAAAAAAAAACTGGCCTCCTTCCCCTTCGGTTCTGATCGTTCCATTCGTACTAGCCTTCAGTCATATATATTCCTACCTGTACTATAAAACATCAAAAGAAGGGTTTGAAGATAGGTTGTATGATCCAGATGTTTAGATGGGCAAGATAAAGATTGGAGGGTAACAGCATAAATAACACGACGGCTTGACATAATGACATAAAGAAGGAAAGAAACCAACAGATCCACAAGAACGAAACAAGTATCAACAAAAATAAAATAACCAGAACAAACAAAACTAAATAAAGATAAGCAAAACAAACAAAAAAAAATGATGAACCCTACAGAGAGGGATGAACCTTAGAAAAAAGGATGAACCCTAAAATTTGCACAGAGGCAAAAAATTGCACTATTCTTTCAAAGAGAAAGACATAGGCAAATAGTTATTGGATTAACGGGAGAGGAAAAAAAGGGGTTGGCAACCACCGATGAAAACATCAGCGGCGGCTACAAAGAAGAACAAAACCTTCAAATAAATTTACTATTTATACTATTCATTATAAAAAAAAAAATCTAACATTAGTATAAAAATAAATTAATGATATAGCACTAATTGTTATATTAGAAGATGAAAAGTTATTGTAAATACAATATAATCAATGTAAACTTAAAAATTTGACAAAATGCAACATAAGTTATGGTTTCTTTAGGTGATGTTATATCATCAAAATTTCCTTAACTTTTATATGTTTATATAGATTTTGAATTTCTTTCTAGCAAATTCAATCTCCAGTAGCAATTAATTACGTAAACAACTTTACTAGTTAGTTATTATAATTACATATATTATCAATAGGGCTGTAAATGAACCAAGCTGCTCGCGAACGACTTGGTGCTTGGCACGTTATGTCACAACCGAAAAATTCGATTAACTGTAAAATTAACAGTGTTATAGGGACTTAATTGTAAATTCAGGGATTAAATAGAAATTGTTAAGGACATAATTGAAAAGAAAAAAATTCGAATGGAGGACTAAAATGTAAAAGATAAGTAAAAAGGGTGCATGCAGAAATTATCAATTAGTGGAATTTGTTGCTGGCAAAGAAAGTTGTTAGGTGGCAGAAGGAATTTAAGGCTGGCAAAGTTATGGAATGCAGAATATTTTGTGATGTGGCAAGGCACCGAATATTCAGGGAAATAGAGACATACTCAATCAACTATTCTCATCTCACACTTATGCCAACTGAAATCAAAAGCAAGATTTCTCTCAATATATGTACTCTTCTCTCAGTAGCTAAAATTGTGGTTTAGCATGCACTGAGGTCATTATAAGATAGAGTTAAATAATACAAGTTTAAAGGAGGCAGCAGTGATGAGTGCAGAAACGTGAATGGAAAAGAAAGGAAGGAAATTCAAAAATTGTATTTTCAGTTTCCTCTATTAGAACCATGGTATGAGACTGGAAATCAAACCTTGAGGTCATTCTGAGCAAGTTTGTCAATAGAAAATTGGCAACCTAACGTCGAAGAGTAGACTTTTAGTCGGACTATCCGCTTGGAATCTGGGTAACCCGAATACTTCTGAAACTATTTCCGAGAGCACCAATCGTCGTCCATCCTCTCCGAGGCCCAGAGAAAGAGTTTGGCACCCCTCTTGCCGTCTGAGGTCACCAGATTTGCTATTGGGCTTTGCGGGTGATGGGTCTGTAAATACCCGAAACACAAGCTACTCGGGTGAAGAAGGAGGCCGGGTTAAAACGCAGGTCAGCTCGCGTTTTGGAGGAAATAGCCGCCAGGTCCTTGAATTTCAGCATGCCTAGTATTTCGACCCCCAGAAGTTTCCCTCCGTTTTCAATTAAGCCCCTCCGCCTATATTTTTAAGCCCTGAAGTTTATTTTGTGTTTAAATTTCACCCAACAGATTGGATTTAAGAGCATTTGAGATTTATTATGAATAATTGGTTATTTGAAGACCTAATTTATTAAGAGTATAGCCATTAAAAAATATTTTGAACATATTTTAGGTTCTGGACAGTAAAAAATTTCAGAAAAATAGTGAAATTTCGAGGTTCAGTGAATAGTGAAGCGAAACCAGGTTTGGTACTATTATTTTTTTAAAAAAGTATTCGAACTGATTTTGTTTTAAATTATTAAATTGCATTTTCAATATTTGGCTTTATTAAATAATTGATTTTGTGGAGAACTCGAATGTGTGTTCGAGTTATAAAATGAATTTTGATGAATTTTTAATACCGATGCAGTAAAGGCAGAATTATATTTGAATATGATTTCTAATATTATTTTGATTGAATTAAGTGAGATTTTATTATTTTTCAAAGATTATTATTTTTGAAGCATGAGAATTGAATTATATTAACAAACGAAATTATTTGCGAAATGGATGTTTGAATTAAATGAGAAAGATTGTCAAAAAATTATTATTGTGAAATGCAATTGTTTAAGCTCTATTTGGTTTAATTCACCTAGAGATAAGAATATGTCACGACATATAGTTAGAAAAATCATGTGCAGTGCATGGAATTGAATGAAGTTTGTAAAATGAATTGATATACCGACGTAGCAGTGATCTACGACTCCTTTAAAGATTTATACATGTATTCAATTCGTGAATAGCTACAATCTATATCTAAATTGAACTATGATTATGAACAATTCGTAAATAGCAGCGATCTATATTCGAATTGTAACCCTAGTCTTATCCTTGGTGTTCGATAATACTAGTCGAGCAAACGGTAAATTTAAAATGTTGAAAAATGATTACTTCTATTTCATTTTGATTTTGCACAAGTTGATTTCATGTTTTAAAATATATACTACCTTCAATTTTTTCATTTCTTTACACCCTAAAAACACAAATACCAATACAACCCTACTTTTCATTAATACCAATACAAAATAATAATAAACAATTATCAACCCTTTACAACACTTACTTTTTCACCAATACCAATACAAAAATAATAATAAACAATTAAACCTACTTACCCAAAAAGGAAACGTAAAGAGTTAAAAAAATTTGCCAAAAACGGAAACGTAAAGAATTGGAAAAATTGGAGGTAGTATAAATTTACTCTTACGAAATGAATTCGTCAACTGCCTTTAGAAAGTATTTCTTTAAATATACATGTATATTTGTACCCACTGGGCAATTGGTTGCTCAGTGAGTTATTTTTGTAACTCGCAGGTCAGTAGACAGAAGATAGCACTTCGTGGCATTCACTTAGTATTTACCCAGTACGTATTGTGGCATAAGTCTTTGTAAATATTTGGCATGTATAATAAAATAAATATTACTTTGTCTATATGTAACATATTATCTAGAATAATTGTAAAATAAATAAGAGTACTCTGATGTAAGTTTAAATGAATATATATGTATGTCTTTACTTAGTGGTTAACGGAGTTAGAATGGTCGTAGCACCTCAATCTGTCTTATTCGTAAGTTGGATTTGGGGTGGTACACGTTAAATGTTCATTCAAGTTCATTCGTTAGCTAAACGAGCCGAGCTCAAACATGCTCGCGAACAAACGAGCATGCTTGCGAGCTGTATCGTTTCTATGTAAACAAGCTCAAGCTCGTAAACAGGATCGCGAACAGCTCTAACAGGCTCATGAATGAGCTCGAGCTCGCGAACAAGCTAGCAAACAGCTCTTAATGAGCTTTCAAGCTCAAATTCACGAGTCGAGCGGCTTGAAAATTATCAGGCTCACGAGCCGAGCTTGAGCTCACTCATTTCATAAACGAGCCGAGCTCGAGCTCAAAATTTGAGCTCGTCAAATAAACGAGCCGAGCTCGAACTGTTGGACCTCAGGCGCTACCAACTCTTCTAAAACCAATCACGGGACAATTGATGCACCCCCAACACGAACATGCTAGTGTTCGGCTCGGCTCATTTACAGCCCTAATTATCAATTACAAATTACTAATTAAAGTCTGTGAAGGGCACAAACATCATTCAAATCTTGATAATTTTTTATTAGAAACATACATCACTTTAACCAATTGAGTTAGAAACATTTGCCTTTAAGGAAATTAATTATTAAATAAATTGTCTCCATGATACATATTTAGACCAGGAATTCTTCGTTGATGTCGGAGAGGGCTCAATGCGCAACTCGTTTACGGCTCTACTCATCAAATAATCAAATGCATATCAAAGCCGTATACATGTAGACTAAACGAATGATCTGACTTATTTGATAGCCATAGCACATAAATATTACACATCAAATTAGGGAACCATCTAATAATTCAAAGAAATTAGTGTTAGGCCGCTAAATATATTAATAATTCAACTTCTCTAATCCTATTTCTTTTTCATTTTTATTTTTTATATAAATTGAGTTTAACAGTCTCAATGTTTCTACTTATTTTATGTGATATTTTTTAAACAGAGTCAAATCTGAAAACTACGATCCTCTAAAATTGATTTCAAAATTTAATACAAAAAATTTATCATTTTATTTAAAAAAATAAAATAAAAAATAAAAAAGAGGTCATTCTTGGATAAAGACGACCTCAAAAGAAAAACCTTTAATATTTTGACTTGTAGCCGTGAGCCTACCAGATAATTCTTAAATGAATAATTTCTTCATTTTGCATTGTTATTTAAAGAGAAATCTATTTCTTATATGAATTGATGTTTTAGTTATTGACAAATTAAATATTTAAAACTGAAAAAAAAAAAATTGAAACTAAGTAGAATCACCAAACAATTTCAAAATTTTTAAAACAATTCTCTAATTATAGAAACAAATGTTATTACATTGTAGGTTGACAATTTTTGATAAAAGCAGATAAGCTGTTAGCTATTTTATATTAATTGTTGACTGTTTGTTGTTAATAAAAGTTTAAAAAAGCAGTGCTCGGTAAAAATAGCTGTTAAAAGTAAAATGATGAAAATAAACATAAACTAATAATAATACTACCTCCAAACCGAAAAAAAAAAGACTTTAGGGTAAATGTTGGTTGAAAATAATTGAAACTTTTGGTATTTTATGTTGTATTTGGACGATTTTACCCTTTGTCTTGTAGTGGTGTGAGGGAATAAAAAATTAATTCTTTATGTACTGTCAGATATGTGCAGCAGTGAGGTGACAAATAACTGTATACTTTAGTCAGATATATGCAGCAGTGACAGATTTTGTTTCTTTCAATGGTGCAAAATGGGAAAAAAATGTAACTAAAAAACTGAAAATAGTACATTAGGAGTCAAATTTTTTCCCTTCTTCATAAACACAGCCTCGTCTATTTTTGAAGTTGCAGCAAAAAATTGAATACGCGTGAACACTGATCATTCCTGCCTCACCTTACCCCATTAAGTTTGATTTTCAACGTACTTTTTGCAAATATAGTGACAGTAACGGGCAAATTGTGTCTGTCTTAATTCATTATCTCTCATGCTTTTTTAGGGGTATTTTAGCTGTTAAATATAAAATGAAACGGCAGTGAATAGTAAAAATTTTATTTATTTATGAACGGAGGTAATATTATAATAATCATGAACTAACGGCCTAGAATTGGCATTATAATCATTTGAGATAACTATACAAGTGAAACTGGTCAAGCAACACTCTCTATCTTGCATAAACTAATAAGCTAGAATTGGTATTATGTTTGAATTTATTTTTCTATTGTTTGGATGAACAAAAGAAATTTTAGTTTCCTTTGTATAAAAAAAAAAATTAAATTGCACAAAATCAAATTAATATATCTATAGCACTGGCGTTGTACATTGCAGAAAAGAAATTTTAGTTTCCTTTGTTTGAAAAAATATTCAAATTAATATATTTATAGCTGTACATTGCACAAAATCAAGCAATCCTCACAAATACTCACTGAATGTTTTTAGGTTAGATTGCGTATTTCAAAGGATTGCTTGTATGATTATTTTTTTATTTATTTATTTTATGGAAGTTTTTTGTTTTTTTTAGACTTTTTTTTCACGTAATGTTTATAGGTTAGATTGAGTATTTCTGAGGATTTCTTGTATGGTTTTGGTTTATAGCACCATTGGCAAGTAATTATTCTTTCCCATTTCTTTTAGTTCAATTACTGTCTAGCTTCTAACTATATATATAGAATCCAATCTAATTGCTCTAAACCACCTCAAAATTCTTATACTTTGCACACTAATTTGTTCAAGTTCTCTTGTTTCAGTACACACTGTTTTTCATTCTATTTTCAAGAGTTAGAGTTTCTGAAAATATAGTTTTTCCTTTTGTTTAACGTTGTGGCACGCTAATTGTTCTAGTTTTCGGTAAGAAGTCTGTTCCATGGTTCAGTTTGCTTCCATAGTTGTTGTATTTTGGGAGACAGTTGTCAATTTGTGGGCAAATTTTATTTTAAGGAGAATGTTCATATAGGTCTCAGCTCCTCTTCTTCTTCATTACAGTTAAGGTTTATATTTTGTTTATTTACGTTTACAGTATTTCGTATTCTGTATTTTTCTTTTATCTACAATTTCCTATTAACAAAATCCTACTTCTATTATTTTGCAACTAATGTTGTTCTTACAATCTTAAGACAGAATTAATTAGAAATTGCAGGGATACTCTTACTGGATTTACCTTAACATTGAAGAATTATTTTTTACTGTTTCGGACATAATTTTAAAAATAATTCAAATTTATTTGGACTGTTTATATTAACAGTTATATATTTGTTTATATTTCGGGATTTTACTAATTTGATTTGTGTCAAAGTTTCAAATTATAGTTGATTTGATCCCAACCACCGGAGGCAACGGTACTAAAAACCAAAATAGACAAAGTGGTCCTACTGGTACTGGTTCTGGTTCTGAAAACCAAAATTGACAAAGTGATCCTATTGGTCATGTTGGTTCTGGACTTGTTAATCCTTGACTTGCTATTTCTGGCACTAGCTCTGGGTTAGTAACGCTTAGTAGTTTTGGCCATGTTTCGAGTTCACACCTAATGACATTGCCAGAAATATTAAAGAAATTCAATGGAGGTGTGAATTTCAAGGTGTGGCAGCAAAAGATGATGTTCTATCTCATTAGCATGCAAATGCACATATTTTTATCTATTTTTATTTTTAATTGAATTAGCACAAGTAGTGACGTAGCCCGGATTTAGGCCTCGACGATGATTTTCTGGCTACATCTCTGGTCTCTTTGTAAGTTTAGTTGATTAAGTGACGACTAAACATGAAAGTTAATTTCTATTTTAAGATCTTAGAAAAAGAATATCATTAGACAGGAATTTCGCACACCTTATCACCCAACTGATAATTGATATTTGATACAATTAAATACTGGGGTATTTTGCTAACTTTATTAATTCTATGTTCTCATTGGACATAAATTTAAATTTAAGGAAATTAACATAGCCATGCCAAATTTAATAAAATCAAACTTTCTATCTCTAATAAAACTAGCATTGGTCAGTGGTTGATTGATCGGTGGGAAGCAGTAATCGGGAGTGGAGGTGGTGGTGGGAATGGTGGTGTTTGTGGTGGTTAGCGCCGTGGTGATTGTGGTGGTCGACTATGATGAGTAGATCCAAAGAGAAGAGAAGGGAACGGAGAAGAGAAGATGAAATGAAGATAAGAGAAGAGGGAAAAGGAGAGGGAAGAGAAGGAAGGCAATAGTAATAGTTGGTCATGGTGATGATGGTGCTCAGTTATGGTGAGAAGATCTAGAGGGAAGAGAAGAGAGAAGAGAAGAAAAGAGGGAAGGGAAGGAAAAAATTAATTAAAATAAATAATTTTCATGTATAATTATTTTTAAAAACATTAATATTTATATTTTTTAATAGGAAAATTTACAAAAACCTCCTTAGGCTTTAGCATATTCAAAATTTTTCTCCCTGGTTTTTTTTTTTTTTTTTGACAAATATCTCCATATATTTTAATTCTATTGTATAAATATACCATTTTGTCTATTTTTTATATTAAAATAACGGTAAAATTATCAAAATGCAATTTTTTCAGGCTCTTTTGTAAAAACTCAAAAAATGAAGGATTGAAATAAAAATAGAAATTTTCCTTTGTTGTCTTCTTCTTCCTTCAGATGTGCCCTAATTGCTGCCGCCCATGAACAGCCACCGGTGCTGCTGAATAGAAGCTCCGTCACGGTGACCCTGATGGTCAGGCAGCTATTAATATATTAGTAGCTGTACATTGCACACAAAATCAAATTAACATATTGGTAGCCGTACATTGCAGAAAATCAAATTAATATATTAATAGCTGTACATTGCACAAAATCCAAGCACAAAATCAAATTAATATATGAATAGCTGTACATTGCACAAAATCCAAACATTGCACAAAATCAAATTAATATATGAATAGCTGTACATTGCACAAAATCCAAACATTGCACAAAATCAAATTAATATATTAATAGCTGTACATTGCAGAAAATCAAATTAATATATTAGTAGCTGTACGTTGCAGAAAATCAAATTAAAGTTAGTAGGTGTACATTGCAGAAAATCAAATTAATATATTAGTTAGTAGCTTTACATTGCACACAAAATCAAATTAATAGCTGTACATTGCAGATCTAGAGACAAAAAAAAAGGCTGTACATTGCACAAAATCAAATTAATATATGAATAGCTGTACATTGCACAGAATCAAATTAATAATATATTAGGAGCTGTACATTGCAGAAAATTAAATTAATATATTACTACCTCTATTTTTTTCATTTCTTTACATTCATTATTTTACTAATACTAATATAAATTCACTTTTCATCAATACTAGTACAGAAATAATAATAAACAATTACTAACCTTTTAAAAAATTTACTTTTTCATAAATATTAATAAAAAAATAATAATAAACAATTACAAAACTTACTATAAATAAAGATATAAACAACTCAAAAAAAATCCAAAAATGGAAATGTAAACAACTCATGAAAACGGAGGTAATAGTAACTGTATATTGCAAAAAATCAAATTAATATATTAGTAGCTGTGCATTGCAGAAAATCAAATTAATATATTAATAGCTATACATTGCACAAAATCAAAGCACAAAATCAAATTAATATATGAATAGCCGTACATTGCACAAAATCAAATTAGTATATTAATAGCTGTACATTGCAGAAAATCAAATTAATATATTTGTAGCTGTACGTTGCGGAAAATCAAATTAATAATTAGTGGCTGTACATTGCAGAAAATCAAATTAATATATTAGTTAGTAGCTGTACATTGCAGAAAATCAAATTAATATATTAGTTAGTAGCTTTACATTACACACAAAATCAAATTAATAGCTGTACATTGCAGATCTAGAGACAAAAAAAAAAGGCTGTACATTGCGCAAAATCAAATTAATATATGAATAGCTGTACATTGCACAGAATCAAATTAATAATATATTAGTAGCTGTACATTGCAGAAAATCAAATTAATATATTATTATCTCTGTTTTTTTTATTTCTTTACATTCACTATTTTACTAATATCAATACAAATCCACTTTTCATTAATACCAGTACATAAATAATAATAAACAATTACTAACATTTTAAAAAACTTACTTTTTCACAAATACCAATAAAAAAAAAAAATAAACAATTACAAAACTTACTATAAATAGAGATGTAAACAACTCAAAAAAAAATCCAAAAAGGAAAATGTAAACAACTCATGAAAACGGAGGTAGTAGTAACTGTATATTGCAAAAAATAAAATTAATATATTAGTAGCTGTACATTTTCACCCATGGGCTTGAATTTGAGGACCAGATAACTTCCCAAATCTTTCGGCGCGAAAAGCGGGTATCATTGTCTTTTCCAAGAACAGAGCGCGCCACAAAATATGCTGATTTTACCGAGAAGGCTCCAGTTGAAGAATCCTTTCATATCATCACATCCTATTCACAAAACCTGGACAAAAGAACATGAAAAATAGCATTAGCAATATCTGAATTAAACAGAGTATTGATAAGATCAACGTATCATCTACGGCTATTTGAGAGCAATAAATCCGAAACAGTAATTTGAGTATTTCTAAGGATTGCTTGTCTGATTTTTTTAATGGATTTTGATGATGTATATAAGTATTTAATAAAATAAAGATTATTTTAATTTTTTAAAACACCAACTCAATGATTTAATATGCAGTCTTTATTGTTGACTTCTAAAATTAATTGTGGGCTTTCGATAATTAAGTCCACGTTTTTTAATGTTTTTGTTATTATTTTTCTCTTTTCTTTTCCTTTATACTTTTGTTATAGCAACTTTATAAAAAATTGTTTTTTCTCTTTTTTTATAAAAGATAATAATATCATATTCGTAATTTTACTAATACAACAATTGTCAGGAATACTACCTATCCAGAAACTGCAAAATAAATTACCCATAGCCCATCTAGATATTTGGAAAAAGTAGAAAACTACAATGACTAAAACAAAACAAAAAAACATAAAAACAGAAGCCAAAAGATGTTGACGGTTTGCTCAACACTGCTCTCCGATTTTTGGTGAATCCACCTTCAATTACCGATCGTCAGAGAAACCAGTTTTAAATTTTCGGTGTTCTTCGCCGTTGGGGATTCAAACTTGTACAAAATGGACTTTTCAGATTTAGATTTTCGATCTGGACTGTTTCAAACCGGTGATGAAGATCTCCCTTCAATCGTTAATCTTTCAATCTCAAACCAATTCCAAGGGATAGATCGGAACAAAAAACCCAGAAGCAGCAGTAGAGCAAAGATCATAACAGAATGCGGATCTCCATCTTCCAATAACTTTCGTCCGTTGCTCTTGATTAGATCAGTTTAATCTGGTCTCTGACAAATTTAAACGGAATCACCAAAACGAAATAAGGATCCAAACAAGAAGAAAATTGCACGGAGGCAAAAGAATGTAAATAAAAATTACACTGAGGCAAAGAAATAAACAAAATTGCACTGAGGAAAAAAAAATTACATTATTCTTTCATAGAGAAAAATATAGGCAAAGAGTTTATTAGATTATCGAAAAAGAAGAAAAACGGGGTGATCACCGCCGATGAAAACACCGGCGGCGGCCACAAAGGTAAACAAATCCTAGAAAAAGAAAAGGTTCAGTGGGAACCAGGGATTCAAAATTGTTTTGAGAAACTAACAAAAACGTGGACTTAATAAATGAATCTAAAAAAATAGAATAATTTGTAAAAACATTTAACAAAATATAATAATTTGTTTATGTATAAGAAATCAACAAAACGTGGACTTAATTAACAAATATA
>CATIWJ010224793.1:0-10622 GCA_949640765.1 Croton laevigatus | reverse complement strand
AAGTTAGGATATTTACTATTAAGCTATTAAGCTTGATTATGTGTTATTGACGACGGAGGCTATATGATCAGATTTGGATATAAGGTGGAATTATATATGGTAGTGGGATGAATCTTAAAGGGTAAGGGTTTTCCTTTGTTCGCAAGGCATGGTAAGCTATTGATTAATCAAGAAAGAGTCTAACCTCACTTTAACTTCTAATCTTTTTTGCAAATTTGTGTGGTGGTGATATGTGATCTCCAGAACCTTAAAAGGACCTAGATGTATACTTTAGGGTATCAATGATCGATTTTGTCTATCTATAATATATATAAAAGTTGAAACTTGATTGATGACATGTAAAATTACAATAGCCTAAATTCTGTATCATATTTTCTCAAATTTTTTAATTAGTTATATTTAATATGTATTAACTCTTCATATATACTTATGATAAGTAATTAATGTTTCCTTTAAAAAAAAAGGTAATTAATGTTAATTTTTATATTAATTTTGGTTATAATAAATTTATTAATATTAATCATAATCAATAACTTATAGTTAAATTTGTTTGATTAAAATTTGAATTGTATTTTAGTAAATTAATTAATAATTAAATTATTTAATTTCTTTTGTAATTATTTAGAAAAAATAAAATAAATTAAATATAAATAAATTTTATTATAAAATAATATATGAAATAAATATTTTCAAATTCATTTAAATTATACTATAATTATGCATATTTATAAATAAAACATAATGTATGATAATGTGGCATGAGTATAATCCCAATGAAAAGTTTTTAGTAATTTTGAAATTCGCTTCTAATTTTAAAATTAATTATGATTAAATTAATAATTAAATTATTTAATAAAAAATATAACTAAGTAAAAATGTATAAATTTTTTAGGGTAAAAATAAAAATATATAGATTTACTTTGAAAAATTAAGTGAATATATTATTAATTGGATGATTTAATTATTAAAAAATTTATATATCCGTACATCACGCTAGTGTGTACCTAACTTGGTCTTAATATGTTGGAGGCTCCCGCAGGAGTGTACCTAGTTTGGTCTTAATATGTTGAAGGCTGAGTATGAGGAATTTAGTTGTATTTTACAGGGATGTAGTTGTTCGGGCAGGAAATTTTAAGTTATTGTCTTGCTTTAGCCGTTGTTGGTGATTTGGAGGCAGTGGTAGAGGCAAATCTTATTTCAACAGGATCAAAATATATTATACTAGATTTCGTCAAATATAAGTGAGGTCAAAATCACTGATTACATAATGTAAATGTTGCTTAAGGAACATACAAATCACCCTTGGTTGCATGGCTGAGCCTACCCAAGGATGGGTTCTGGAAAATTAATACGGATGGTTCAGTTCAAGATTTGGAGGCGGTAAGAGGGTGGATTAATTACGAATAAGAAAGGTGCATTAGGCTTGCTTCAATCACTGCCCTTATTTTGATCTTTGTGAGTCTTTTTATTAGTTAAGAGGATGGTTGACTTTTTCTACTGTTAATTTTAGCCTACAGGTTATTTGGTTTTACCAAAAAAAAAAAAAAAAAATGCAGTTGTCTAGTAAAAAAAAAAACCTTTTTTTTTTTTTAACAGATTCAACAGAGAGCAAGGGGAGGAGGTTCTACGAGAGGAAAAATTTGGCTAGTTGGAAAAGACAAAAAAGGAAATTGCAAACTTTTAAAAAATTTCAACCGGAGAGGAGGAGGGAACTGGAGAGGATCTTCTTCTTCCTTTCGACAGACAAAGGAAAAGCCAGAGTTTTTTTTTTTTTGAAAAAATAAAGAATCATAAATCGTAACAAGGAGGAAGAACTGAAACCTCGAATTTCTGGAGAAGGACTCGTGGGAATTGGATTCGAAGAAGCCGAGGGCTTCAAAGGTAAAACTCTAATCTGGTCTTTTGGGTTTGTCGCATAAAAATCTGGTATTGATTTGAGAAAAACCCATATAACAATTGATTTGATCTGTTTCGTTATTTTTCTGGAAATTTTTAACTGAATCCAATATATGCGACTAATTGGCCCATCGCAAGTTCAATCCTTTTCTTTCCTCCATTTTCGTTTCTGAACCCACATTCTTGTTTGTGAACCCATATTCGTGTTTCTGCTCTGTTTAGCTTCATTTTTCGGTTTTCTTCAGTTCTGATTTCATGTCTGATTTGGTTGATTTTAGCATATTAACTTCTGCAATCATACGCCTGTGATGTTTTGTTCTTCTTTAAATTTACTTTCAAAACCTTTTTGAGACAAAGGTTTAAATTTTATGTTTCTGATGATGAAACTTCTTGATCTTTTGGTTCCCATTTAAGAAAACCACACATTTGACGTTGACTTGCATGTCTTGAACTTTCTTAGACTAGAGCCTTGTAGGTTTCATGATTAAAATGTGGCTTTGAAGACTTTGGTTTCTACCTTGAAATAACAAGGTGATTGTCGATGATGAACTCTGGGTATTTGTTAATGGTTCCAATTGTATGTATTTACATCTTAAACGATATTGTTATCTTATTCGGTCTTCTGTTTTCTTTAATTTACTAAGTTTTCTGCTGTCCCATTCACCCCCTTCAGTCCTTCCTTCATGAGGGTTTCAAAATTTCAATTATTGCACATTTCATGTTAGATCAAAATTTATTGCAGGTTTATTCTAGTCTCATTCTCTTGATTTTACCGAATTTTGGTTTGCTGTTGTGAGTGTTTCATTCTTTCTCAGTGACCATGGATAAGTCTTTATTTGATTGTTTATTTTATTTTGATGCTACGCCTGAATTGAATAGATAAACTTTCAAATTGCAGAAGATATGATAGTTTCATTTTTTTGCATCTGATTTGCAAATGCGTCAATTGCCTTTCGTTAATTTTTGAAATTTTTGCTGTATTTGATCTGTCAAAATCTTCTTGTCCATAGCTTGCTTAATCATATATATTTTGATATATTTTTTATGCATTTATAAATTTAGTATAAAATGCAAGTCTCCTTGAAAGAATGTGGTTACCCCTATACATGCTTGTTTACCATTCTGATATGCTCATGATTTCAGAGAAGATAAACCAGTTGGATGCTTTGGCATATGATGCTTCGGTGTTTTCCTATCATTTATGTGGTGCCTTTTTTTTTTTTCCCCTCTTTTATGAATGTATAGATTGTTGTTTCATAGCAGCATGTTGTACAATGGACATGAGGAATTTTATAGTCCCTATTAGCACTAGCTGTTGCAGCAATTGCCATAATATTTGATCTCTACTTGAATAATGTGAATGATCAACCTTCTTTCTATGAAGCATTGAAGTAAAAGAAAGTAAGTAACCTTCTTTCTATGGAAGTGCTGATTGTTCTTTTCCCTTTGGTCTCTTTTTGTTTGGGTAGGGGAAAAGGTTTTTTGTATGTGGCATAAACACAAGTTACCTTTTCTCTTTCTTTGGTGTTTACATCTTAAACACTATTGGTTTCTATTTATTATTTTGTTTCTTTATTGACAAGGTGTTCTGCCTGAAGAGTAAGATAGGGGAGAGAACAAATGGCAGGGAGCCAATCTACAGAATCTGGTGAATGTGAGGAACAAGCTCTAGCTCGAGAGTTATGTGCCAATGGGATTTCCATAAAAACATTTGAAGTTGAAGCAAAGCTTGATGAGGGGAATATTCAAGAAGCGGAATCTTCTTTGAGAGAAGGATTGTCTTTAAATTTTGAGGTTAAGCCTATTACTTTTGTTTCTGTACACATTATTGATGGTTTATTGATTTCTAGTTTTGTCTATTTTATCTAAATGGACATTCGCACAATCATATCTGTTTGAGTTAAGCACTACATGCACTGCACTTCTCATATAAATCCCCATTCAACTTTATTCAAGAACTAGTTAAATGAAAGGCGGAGAGAAAGAATTTTGGAAACAGTGCATAGCATAATGGTTGCTCAAAGCCAAGGGTAAAACAGGAGTATTATATGTAATGTAGAATTGTAGATACATGATAAGGAAACTTGAACTAAGGTATAAGGAAGCTAAACAAATGATGATATAGCATAGACCTTTAATTTGTTGCTGTATCAACTTGCAATATGGATGATGCTCATGGCAGCAAATTGAATTCACTTGACCTATTTCAGTTGTAATATATTCTTTTGTATATGATAAACTCTCTTAGATTTTATCAGTGCTTGAGCCATTTGTTGTCCCTAAACAATGGATGCATGAACAAGGTATGTGATGTTCATGGGTATTAATGCTAATTTGCAGGAAGCAAGAGCACTTCTTGGAAGATTAGAATATCAAAGAGGCAATGTTGAAGGTGCCCTTCGTGTTTTTGATGGCATTGATCTACAAGCAGCCATAGAAAGATTACAACCATCTGTTGTTGAGAAACAGCCTGCGAAGAAGGGTCGCTCTCGCAGTGATTCACAGCATGCAGTCTCACAACATGCTGCTAGCTTGGTGCTTGAAGCAATATACTTAAAAGCCAAGTCTCTTCAGAAACTTGGGAGATTAAATGGTGCGTCAATCTTATTGTTTGATCAAAGCTCTCATGGTTTGTTTGCGCTTTTAACATTTTGAAATCTGTTTGTATGGTCTTGCAGATGCTGCTAATGAATGTAAAAATGTGCTTGATGCTGTGGAGAAGATTTTTTGCCAGGGTATTCCTGATATACAAGTGGACAGTAGATTGCAAGATACCATTAGTCAAGCTGTAGAGCTCCTTCCAGAGCTTTGGAAGCAGGCTGGTTGCTACGATGAAGCAATGGCTGCTTATAGACGTGCTCTTCTTAGTCAATGGAACCTTGATAATGACTGCTGTGCGAGAATCCAAAAAGCATTTGCAGTTTTTTTGTTGCATAGCGGAGTAGAAGCAGGTCCACTCAGTTTAGTGTATCAGATTGATGGTTCATATGTACCTAAACATAACTTGGAAGAGGCTGTTCTACTTTTGATGATTCTTATGAGGAAATTTTACCTTGGTAAAACCAAGTGGGATTCATCAGTCATGGAGCACCTAACATTTGCACTATCTCTATGCACCCAAACTTCTATATTAGCAAAACAACTTGAAGAGATCATGCCCGGTTTATTTCATCGAGTTGAGCGTTGGAATACATTAGCTCTTTGTTATAGTGCAGCAGGACAAAATGATGTTGCCTTGAATCTGTTGAGGAAGTCTCTACACAAACATGAACATCCTGATGATCTCATTGCATTATTATTGGCTGCCAAGATATGCAGTGAGGATTCTCGTATTGCTGCAGAGGGAGTGAGATATGCACAAATGGCAATAAAAAATGTTAAGGGGATTGATGAACATCTAAAAGGTGTGGCTATCCGCATGCTTGGTCTTTGTTTGGGAAAGCAAGCTAAAGTTTCTTCCTCTGATTTTGAAAGGTCTCGTCTTCAGTCTGAAGCTTTGAAGTCATTAGATGGTGCAGTTGCTTTTGAGCCAAACAATCCAGATTTGATATTTGAGTTAGGAATTCAATATGCAGAGCAACGAAATTTGAATGCAGCATTGCGCTATGCAAAGGAGTTCATTGATGCAACTGGTGGCTCCATATTAAAAGGTTGGAGATTACTTGCACTGGTTTTATCTGCTCAACAGCGCTTTTCTGAGGCTGAGGTGGTCACTGATGCTGCTTTGGATGAGACTGCAAAGTGGGAGCAAGGACCTTTGCTTAGGCTAAAAGCAAAATTGAAGATCTCCCAATCACAACCCATGGATGCCATCGAAACTTACCGTTACCTTCTTGCATTGGTTCAAGCCCGAAGGAAATCTTTTGGTCCTCTAAGAAGTATTTCTCAGGTAAAGCTTATGCTTCATTATGCATCTGAGAAGTATTTCCCCTTTTGTGAAACTGGAATTCCATTTTCATGTTCTCTTTTTTTTTTTTCACTTGTAATTTTTACAATTATCTGTAGTAGTAGCATCATCAGATGAATGTGTATATTGTTTATATGAATTTTTTATGTTTTCATTTTAACAAGTTCTGTGCTTTTAATGTGCATTATAATCCCAATTATTTCAATTTCTTCATGATTATCTTTGCTCTGTGATAGGCTGATGGGGAAAAAGTCAATGAGTTTGAAGTTTGGCATGGTCTAGCTGATTTATACTCTAGTCTTTCACATTGGAAGGATGTGGAGGTATGTCTTGGAAAAGCCAGGGAATTGAATCAATACTCTCCAGAGTTGCTTCATACAGAAGGTAAGAACCGAAACTTTGCATGTAAAGGCTTGTTAGTTATACATCTGTGAAATTTAAACATTGGTCACTGACAATTATTTTTACTCGAATATGCTTGGCTAGTCATTGAAGATAAGCCTTAACCTAGAATAACTAGCTGCACATTTCATTATTTTAAAGTGTTAATAGAAATAAACTTTTGATCCCTTCATGTATGAGTTGGGATAAAGAAATGTCCTGCTGAGACTCGAAGGCACCGTTTTGCTGAAACATAGCACTTTTGTTTTCTGCATGATCTCTGTTCTCTCTTTTATATTTTTATTTATAATAATTTAGTTTTAGTATTTTTCGGTTGTTCTTAAGAAAAGCGTTGGGAATTTAGGTAATCTTTTGAGACATCCTGCCATTTTGATGCACCTTTGTTTCCAATTGCCATGCTCATTTGATGGGAGATTCAATTTCAATTTTGGTTTGAAGAAATCTACTATGGTTTTCTGGACTCTTATTTGTCCTATGTATTTGAAAAAAAAAAAAATTGATTAGCTAGGGTATTGAAGCTGCAACTTAACTTGATCTGTACGTTGGAAAATGTATATTTTTGTAAATGGTGTGATGCCTCTTCAAACTAATCCGGATGAGTTCACATTTTTATGATGATTGATTTCCTTACCCTAATCAAATATAGGGTAGGTAAGGTGTTGATGTTGCCAAATTATATGCTTAAAATCTAGTCTTCTTGTTCTCTGTGCTTTGCATATGGCACTTTGGATGCATACAAAATCATAAGACTTTCAGAATACATCACCATGAAAACCATTTGACGAAAGGAACTTCTCTGTTATGGTGATAAAAGATACTATAGGTTTTATTACTATGTGAGCTATAATTACAAGTCAACAGAACTATCTATGTTGCGTTTTGATTAGAAAGCAATTGTCAGTAGATAGGACTTCTACAGAGTCTTAGGAACTTCAGGATTTGTTCATGGGATTGAATAATTGTTCACCTTGTTCATTTCCACAACAATATGGTGCCAGATTGGGTTTAGAGATCCCATAATGTCCTCAATTTGTATTGCTAGTATTAGGTTGAACTCCAACGGTGAGTTGTGGACCCAATAAAATTGGAGAAAGAAAAATTATACTCTCTATTTTCTGTCTAAATTAACTTTTTGGTCAAATCATGTGAAACTAACTAAAATGCTCAAAATTATAGTTTGATCAAATTCAAACTTTGTTATGAAATGAGGCTAAAATTACATATCTTAAATGTAAATTACTTTCATTTATGTATGAACAACAATTTATCATGCTCTTAGGTCATTGACTGTTAGCATGCTCTTTTTATTTGCAATTGAAGTTCTGGTGTTCTTACGTTAGTAAGCTAGGGTAGCCATTATACTTCAAGGTCCATGAAAGCGTCTTTGTAAAATCCTGCATGAGCCGACTTATTTTCTCTGAAAATCTGTTGGTTAATTAATTCTTTGAATTATTTGAAATATGTAGTGATATATTCTTGCATTTCCTTTAAATTACTTTTTGTTGCTGCTATTTAAGAGCATATTATTTTTAAATGAGTATGCATACCAAACTTTGCTAATTTTGCTGGTTTCATAGGGAAAAAATTATGAATGAAATTGCTCCCTGATGAGGTATATTGAAAGACATTTATTTTGTTTCAGTAAGACAGTTGAGTATGTGAAGCTATATTATAGAACTATTTTTTCTCAATATTATTCCTTATCGTATTTTTACTACTACTTGTATCAACATTTTATTGTAGCTGCTAAAATTTTTTAACCATGAATTGGATCATATATAGTTTTTTTTTTT
Source organism: Croton laevigatus (assembly GCA_949640765.1). Lineage (NCBI taxonomy): Eukaryota > Viridiplantae > Streptophyta > Magnoliopsida > Malpighiales > Euphorbiaceae > Croton > Croton laevigatus. Next base: position 2,624 of record CATIWJ010224793.1, on the reverse strand, counting down.
CAGCTGAGTTTATGAATTTTTTGCAATCATGCGCTTGTAAATATGTCATATTAATATTATTCTTTTCTTTTTTTCCTGTTTTGAAAAAAAACTGTAGGTGTTATGTCCCAAGGATGTGGCCGGTTCCAAGATGCCCTCTGTAATTTTGTAAATGCTCTTTTGTTTGACCCATATTATGTGCCTTCCAAGATATTGCTTGGTGCCTTGGTATCCAAGATGGGACCAAATGCATTGCCTGTTGCGAGAAGCCTACTCTCAGATGCACTGAGGATAGAACCTACTAGCCAAATGGCTTGGTATTACTTAGGTATGGTTCACAGAGATGATGGACGAATGGCAGATGCCACAGACTGCTTTCTTGCAGCCTCTATGCTTGAAGAATCCGATCCCATTGAAAGCTTCAGCTCTGTCGCTTAAATGAAGGTAAGGCTATTCGCTCATTGATATTTTCCCTTTGTTCCAAATTTGTAGTACATTTTTCCCTTTTCGTAATTTTAGATCTTTCCACATTGTGCTCCTGAATAAATGATAGTGTATAGTATATGTTGATCAAATTTTTTATGTACATTGAAAAGTCTAACCCATGTAATTAGGGGTATGTATATATGGAAGAATATAACTAATTTAATTTTTTTTCCCCCTTAAAAATTGAGTGAAAATGGAAGTGGCTACACAATTTTGAGATTTTGTAATAATTTCTGGTCTGAATACCTAAATACATGGGAGGATAATTTGCTATTTTCATTTTCAGGCCACAACAATTTATGATACACTAAAGAAAGACCAAGAGGTTTCAGCTTAATGGTTCGTAGTCTTATTTATTCAGATGATAATCTGATGGAAAAAGTGAATTTGGGATATCTTTTTCACATTTCACTTGAAGTAGCAGCTTATTTGAGCCTAGTAACCAGAATATCCTTGGCTGGTCTCAAAACTACGACTTGTACTTCTTCTAGACAATCATTCTCGTCTGTTGCTGGCCGGGTAGCCTCTCACTGTCATTGCTTACCGTTATCGCTTATCGATATACTAACGTTGTAGACCCTAGCAGACCTTTCAAATGTAAGTTTGTTTTTCTTGATTTTCTCATTCTTTCTTTATGATATCTTTTGATGTATACAATTCATGTCTTCATGTAGATTAACATTTCTTTTTTGATTCATAAGAATCATGAATTCACAATTGCCTCTAGAGTTCCATGATCTATCAGTTATTCATGGACTATTCGAGTTTGTATATCATTCCTGGATTTTGTAGCTCTATTTAAGTTAAGAATATAAATTTGAGGTTGATTCTTGCTTTCCTGTTCAGTTTTTGGGGTTAAGAATCGTAAAGTTAATGAATTAATTCTCTAAAGAGTATTGATGGGATGGGAAATATTGGGTTACTTTTTAAATAATCCTTAATTACATCATAAGATGCCCTTATTAAATACTTGCTTCTTTGGCATTGCAATAAGACTGGAAATATAAGTAATAATAGATTTTAAAGTTTGATTTTAGCCAGCGAGCAGTGATATTGGGTGCGAGTAGCACTAGGTGCTCCTCCACTTTGTTTTTTTTTTTTTAATTTTTATTTTAATTTTTTTTTCAAATCAAATGTTAAATTGTATATACGTAGTGTTGAGATTAATTCCACGAAAAACAATTATAACTGTCGAATTTAATAGTTCTAATATTTTTACGTGAAATTTATAATACAAAGTCAAATTTTGTAAACTCTGTAAACTAAAAACTATTAGAATTGATTTCGAGACTACATAGATACAATTTAAAACTTATTTGAAAAAAGAAATTAAAAAAAAATAAAGTGGAGCACTAGGTGCTACCCTCACCCAAATTCTTTATCCTTAGCAAGTAAGTTCATAAATTTAGTAAACCGCATATTTGAGTAAAACTGTATTGCCTGATCAATACACAAATGTATAACTCTCCAGAAATATAAATTGTGCTTTTATTCATCACTTTAGGAATCGGTTCAAGCTTTCCCAGCCCCTTCTCATCAATGGACTCCTCCTGGCTATTCTACAGAGTGTGGGGTACAGTAGAACTTGTACGAGCCCCTCCAATGGAAAAACCAAATTTTATGTGGTTTGGTTCATCCCATATGTACTCGTCATGGGGGGCTTAAACAGTTTATAAGTAAAAAATAATTGAAAAAAAGTATTTGGACAAATTTCTTGCAAGTTAAAAACTCCTTACAAGCATGGTTATCTAGAATTTATCAGTATGAGGTGGGAAGAGACAACAATGCCCATAAAAACAAAAAGAATAAAATAAAAGAAGACCAGCTTGCTTAGATTTGTTACGGAGACTTCGCAGCCCAGTCTTTGTTTTTGTGCATGAGCATTGAGCAATTATTTGTACCTAACATTTTAAAGGAACAAATACTTCCTAACGCACAAAGCCAAGCCAATTGGCTAATTTTCATCTGCACCTATGGAATAATTTAATACAGTATATTAGTGTATTCATAGAGTAATATATATAGCACTTTGTTTTGTGTAACATGCCTCGTACTTATGATATAATATATTGATATTGACGTGAACCACTTTCATTTATTTTAATCCGCCAAGATCAGAAAGAACCTGATTGCAAATTTTCTTCCCAATCTACTCTCTC